>PNEQ01134447.1:12663-43851 GCA_003012365.1 Medauroidea extradentata | reverse complement strand
GGTTGAGGCAGTGCTTCTCGCCACGGACAGCCTCCCTGCTGGACCACGTAGTAGACCAGGAGTGGCCTGATACTCTCGACTATCGTGTCTCCAAGGTGAACTGCCTCATAACGTCTTCCTTGCGACTCCCATAAAGATCTCCGCGAACCGGCCGCTTCTCTAGCTGTAAATAATCGCCCGACAAGCTCATCACTTAGCTGTGTCGGTCAGCTTTCCCAACGATGCCCCGGGTTTCACCAGACTCTCCTACGACGTTAACCGAATAGAAAAAAAATAATTCCGTACCTTGCGAACGTGGGAAAAAATTTACGGTCCGAACCTTTTTATTCCCCTTTCCCCTTGCGATCCCCTTGTTTTTGATGTATTTTATATCCATCCCGTTTTCAGCCGGAGAGAAAGCTGTGGAAAATTTTACGTTTTGGCTGGCAACTTGGTGGCAGACTTTGATCTATCGCGAAATTATTTCTTCCCTGGTAATATTTCAAAAAGGCCGCGTCTGCTTGGATTCTTTGTGACTATGCGGCTTTTGTGGATTTGATTCGAATAGTTACGTCTCGTCCATTCATACGTAGACGTGTCGTATAGAAGTGAACTTAGTTGCAGTTACAGTGACTGTACAGGGCAGATGATCTCAGCTACTTTCAACCGGCGTGTACTGAAGAGAGACGCTACAGTTCTTGCAGGAAGGTTTTTGGCCAATCAGTCACCTACCACCTTGCTATTCCTCCCCTGAGATTTGGTTTGTTTCAATATTACTATTTTTTTATCCCCAATTTATGTAAGTTTGTTCCACCATGGTGCGGCATAAATATTGTAACTGACAGTTTAAACATTGCGTCAACGATATCATTTCATTAAAACGAACCTCTTATTTCTGCCATTCTACACGCCATTAACGTAACGTTCAAACCGTTCGCCGAGATATTTTACATCTTGGCCATATTCATAGCAATAAATCAGAAATAAACGATATAGGAGAAATAAATCCGTGATGGCGTCAGCTGTTGCACATTAAGGTTTCAGCCAACTAAGCTACAGTCTCGAAGTTTGTAATTGATTAATATATGTTAATATATAATTCTTATAAGAATTACTATTCCCAAAGAAAAATATTATACATGACATTTCTGTAAGAATACTGTCACATGATAAATTTTTTTTCTCTAAAATAAACATAATGGCCTACAGCGCATATTATGTAATGTTTAAGCTTACAGTTCACAAAAAAAAATATTTGTAAGGCAGTATTCATTTTCTGCTGAAGTAATCTTTGAAAATTTTTATTTATTACTATTTGTTATTTTAAGCAGTTAGCTTTTAACATGACCCATTGACAGTCAACTTTTAAAACATTAATTGCTCATGAAAGTTCTGTTAATGCTTGTTTGATAAGCAGCATATGTGCTTCTAGTAGACTTACAGCGTACACCGACATACACCGAATGGAAACGTATATAAAAAAAGGGCCCCTGATTATTTTGTAAACAAAAAGTAATTTTTTGGTGTTCACAGTATTTGATGGTGGATATCGAAATGGTTTTGTGGCGAACACAGTGTATCATTGTCTGTGTATCCCTTGGCGTAATACCTTATATACGGTTCGGAATAAAGTGAGCAATCAAACTAGCCCTGCTAAATGTATATTTTCAGCCAATTTGTATCGTTCCGCGCGTAACGTCTAACGACGTAAGTGTCTCTGGATGTTTGCGTAGTCGGTAGGTACCTATAGTTTAATGAAGAAAATGTTATTCATTTTATAGAACACAAATATGTCGAGTTCAGTTAATTTTATTTCAGTATTGTTGAATTTAAATGAGAAAATACCCAGAACCACATTCGACAAATCGCTGCCAATATTTCAACGAGTAAGGTTACTATAGTTAATGTTAAATTATATGAAGAAATGGCTAGGTAATTATTCAAAAGGTTAAATTTTTAGTGCTCACTTTATTCCAAATGGCCTATAGAAATGTAAATCAGCGGGGTCACACAGTTTACTGATAACTGCTTACGAATTGTGATTTTTAATTAAAAAAAAAACAGTATTTTTAGCGACTAATTTTATAATTACTGTCAGTACAAAAATATTTTTGCGAAATCCTACACACACAAGATCACAGGACTTGTCAGGACGTATGGTTCTAATGACTGACTGCAGTTCCGGCTCTTGAGGGGTGTTTTCCGTTTACGAAGCTCAGAGGAAAACGGTTTTCCCCGACGTAGTTCCCCATCCATGTGCAGGAAAGTAGGGCGTATGATTCTTTGCTGTGTTCCCTAACTTCCTATAACGAGCCTCTCACTTATCAGCCGGTAAAATTTGTTCGTTCACTGGGGTGGACGATAAACTCCACTTTCCTTGTTACACTCAAGAGAACGTCAACTTCTCATTGGCTGTTAAGTTTCACATTTAGTTGTCATGGTTGGGTGACAAAATGCTCAGTTTAGTGTTTAGTCTAAGATGAATAAAATCATTACGTTAGGCTAAAATTCAAAATATGTTCTTCCAACATCGGAATGGCACGAAAACATTTCCGTCGGGAACTAGTTTTGTGACTCACCGATATTCCAAATTTAATTTTTCAATAAAACCTCAAATTCAGCAGCACAATTTTTAGCTTGCGGATGGCTTTATAGAAGTAATTTGATTGGTGTTACATTTACAATGAACCATGTGATATTATATTCTCTACTATCGCGCATTATACAAACATATACAGTGATGCCAGATGTGCTTCATGGCCAGTGATTGGATGCTGTACCTCTCAGTTTCTCGGGGTTCTGCCAGCAAGTCACGTGCATGTGCTAACATTGAAACAATCAGATGAAAAAATATTTATCGAAAACTATCCGTCCCTGCTAACTAATTATGTTTGGTGAAACAACCTTTATTACAATATAGATTTCAATAATATATGCACATTCCAGCATTGTCTATAGTAATTGGTAATGGTCTCCGATAGAAAATGATTTCTTTTTTCCCTGGCCACTCAGATATCGGTTACTGCAGCGCTTAAGTCATGCCCCGCAAATAAATAGCATAACAACATTATGTGTACCAAACCTAAATCCAGCAAATCAAGAAATGTAGAGGTATACAGTTTCACAATTTTTTAAAAATGTGTTTTCCCTGAAATTCACTTTCACGAGTTATCACCTGCCCACCCGACTGTATCTTTGTTTGAAAATGGCTGAGTACAAAACCAATTTTCGCGTTTTTTTTTTTGTGAGGTTACATCTCATATAAATATAATTTTGTAACTGTTGTAGTCATTGCAATGTGTAGGATATCACACAAAATTAAGTAACCGCATAAACAAAGGTGAAATTGTTCTTCAGTGTGGAAGTAGCCAATAAATATGCAACACTGACATAAGAAACCATAGAAATTCTGCAATGTAAGCTAATAAGCAGAAAATATTAATTTAACATTTCTTCTCAAGGAGGCCAATTCATCTGATGAAATAGACATTTTTTTTTACATTAGCGATAAATTTCTTTGCAGTGATAGGTTCGGAAGAAAATGAGTTGTTTCTAGTATCTAGTCAGGTTTTATATGACTTGAATACATCATCACCAAACTGTATAAAGAATTGTACAAACTCTTCGAACATCGAAGTGCCATCTCTGGTCATAATTCAACCGTCAATAAAAACCTGGCCGGACTTCGTCTTCGATTTGCATTTTTTTCCCTTATTGCAGTCAGAGATCAGGAAGATTGTCGAGATGGCCAATAAAATAATATTTATGTTATAACAGCTGTGGCGTAGGATGGGTCTGTGTGTCTGATGAAACTAACATGAGAACTGAACATTCGTTTCTTTTCGTATGAAAATACTTGTTTTTATTGGCTGTCGTTTACCGCCAACTTTCGTCCTGGCATTGTGTGAAACGCGCATTCAGTGTGTAGCTAATAGATGACAAATTACTTACTGTATAAAGTAGTAAAATAATTGCAACTGATAGTGTTATTAAGTTCGCGAAGAAAATTTTCTCAGTGGAAAAAATTTCCAGTAAACATTGTAGATAAAGGGATATGTAACTCAACTATTCATGCCAGACACAGGAAAAGTTACCACTACAAGTGTTGTAGAAACGAAGCTTATGTCGCTGATTGTTGTGGTTAAGTGTTAGAAAATTCACTGTGCGCTTCCTTTGTCAAGTTGGTATTAAAGACGATACATTATTATTATTATATTAAGTCTCCGCAAACAAATGGTGTCCAAACCAAACACAATACTTGTATTTATTTACTTGGAGCCGAGCGCGTTACAGCAGCAGTAAAACTCTGGACTTGCTTCGAGAGGTCCTGAGTCCAAGTCTTAGTTCGGCCAACCTGATTTCAGTTTTCCATAGTTTTCCGAACTGACTCCGAAACTCCTTTGATCTGTACCGCCAGCTTAGGTGTCGTAACTAGAGACCAGCAGTTTTCGCGAAAAGATTTTTGCACCAATGTACTCATCTGCAGCTCTGCTTTGTTGATATTGTCATCGTGTCTTTGTGTAGAGGCGTTATATATTTGACTGAGCCAATCAGAACAAAGATACTGCGACATCACACGTTTGTGGTTATGCAGTAGAATCCCAAGACGCTGAGAGTTCAAACATCTACTCACTGACCACGGAGCAGACCTCTAGACGTGCACATTAAATATCGAAACAGGTCGGTTGAAAATTGTGTCTCTGCGGATTATGAGCTCATGTTCAACAACAAATAAAATGGATGTCCACTTCACAGACCATTTTAAGTGGCATAAGTGAGAACATAACTTATTTATCGTCGATTCGTTACAAGTAGCTAGATTGGAAAAATTCTCTCCGAAGACATATGGGTCAGTGACGAAGCATTGATGCATTGCTAAGGACCCCTGCTTATCGCGAAAAGAATTTGCCCCACTTTGTTTCGGTGTGTTACGCGCACATCTGCAATTCGTGGTCAGTGATTGGATATTTTAACTGTCAGGAAGGAGCCTTGGTATTCTACCGGCAAATCACAGACGTGAGGTGGTTGTGATTGGTACAGTCCAATGCGAGGTGTCACTTCACACAGACGCTGCCAATAACCATGAAGCAGATTTACAGATGTGCACGTAAGGCACTGAATATAACTTGGGCAAAATTATTTTCGCGAAAACAGAGGTCCCTATATAATGCCCTGGTTGTGTATCTGAACGACAATGACTCGTGTGTCGGTCCAATAAGTCTGTGAGGTGTACAGCGCTACAATACACTGTACGCGGCAAGTTGATACTAGAGATGTGAAAAATTCGCGTTTTTATTTGAGTACAAACTATAGCGCAAACAAGCATATGTATGTTTGGTGGCTAGTTAATAAAATAAAATGTTAGTAAAAATACAATAGTTAGTAAAATATTACAGGACACTACAGTTGATTGTTTCACATAGAATTTCCGCTGTTTACAAAAATGTATTTCATTGTTTCGCACAGGTATCTGAATATCAGTCAAATACTCCAAACATACATGAAGGTATTGTTGTTAGGCACCTGCAATTTTCGCCTTGTTATCAATAGACTCCAATAGTATCACAGAGTGTGTTCTGATTAGTATAGACTAGTGAAGTCTACTCAATCACCATATAATAACGCGATATTTACACATATCTAGGTATTGCTATTAGTTTACTGTTTTGCTCAAGGAGGATTGATCCCTGTCAGATCGGTTTTTACGGTTTTTCTTATAAATCAGGGAATAGACACATTGTTTTATTTTTTTCAAGCTGACAATGCATAGTTTATTGTTTCGTTCACTTTTTGGAATCCATACGGCATTGTTTCTGTTAATGTTGCGGCCTCTGTAGTCGCTCCCGCAAATAAAGCAATTTTTCCTTTTCAGCTGTTTCCCGTTGCAAAATAATGTATATGTTATGGTTACAGCAATTACAGAAAATCGATTAAGTTTGTATCTATGCCTTGTGACAAAAATTTTGATACATCGACTGGAACAGAAGTTATCGAGCAGAAACAGATAAATCCAAGGTGGTAGGGATCAATAGCCCTTAACTAAAGCGTCTTTTTTTAAAGTGTAGTTAAGTTTATTGAATTGAAGAAGTGCACTGCGGGTTGAAATATGGCGACGGTGCGGGCGGCTTCCTACAAACAGTGCATCACCTGGTGAATATCCTTATCTGCCATCCCTCTTCTGTCCCTCCCCTCCGCCGCCATCGATACTCATCTGTTGTGTAGGAGGCCAGGGCGACGCGGTATTGATTAGCATGCTCGGCCTTGAGGGGTTGAGGGGAAGGTAGGAAGGGAGGGGAGATACCCCCTCCCCTGACACCACTACTTCTCTACCCTCCTGACTTCGTGACGTCACCGTTGTTGTTTCCCTGGCGGGTTTTGTTCCAACTGGCACTTTTCATTCAACTAAATAGCCGACCTGCTTAGATCAACGCATAACAACTATGTTAATGTATTGGGAAGCAATTCAGTGTTTAGCATGTAACTAAACTTTCTAAGTAAGAAGTAGTCGACTGTGTCGTAATAAAATAATGGAAAATTGCTAATTACTAAGTTACAAATAGTACACAACGTATGCCTTTCAGTTTTGCATTAATGAATAATGTTATTTGCAAGTACAAAGTAGTTTTATGCTTGTAATTGTATCTCTTCAAACCTTCCTTAGAAATGGGAATCGGTGGCTAAGGTGCGGTATATTCTATGTTATATTGCCGTTAATGTTCACTGAACGTAAGTAGTGGTGCCCACTACAAATGGTGATTTTCAAAAAACTGGCGTGGTCAATGAGCGCTAACTTTCCGTGACATTAAAATACTTCACCTGTTCAAAATGTGTTCTGTAACAATATTAGCGAGTGTGAGATGTTTAAGGCGTGGTCTACCACTATTTTCATCACCATGTTTTTTTTTTTTGTTTGTACCAGTTATTTTTATCTTGTTTTAGACACAAAATGTGACTAAATTGTCCTCTTATAAATTTTTTTTTATCTCGCATAGTTTTTGTGTAATGGCTCGTTAAAGCAAAAATTTGCATGTTTCCATTTTAAGTACGGCACTAAAACCAATTCGTTTACCAAACTGAAAAAAATTTACAGTGAATAACGATTTTGTAGGCTACAAATTCGGCAATGTTAAACCACAAAATAGAAAATACTTGTATTTAAAAAAATTTCTTAATTTGTCTAATATTTATTTTAATTTTCAGCATTTTTGTTTAAATACAAAACAATTTTATCCTTTGTTTTTATGTACGTGAAATTTAAACCTGCAACGTTTTTATTCACTGTGAATTGTTCTGTTTGTTATGTCTGTTGGTTTTAGTGTAGTCCTTAAACAAGCAAATTTTGACTTTAACAAGCCATTACACGAAAACTATGACAGATAAAAAAATTACATAAGAGCTAAATTTATTCACATTGTATGCCTTATATAAGAAAAAAAATATCTGGTACAAATTACAAATAAAAACGTGGAGATGAAAATTGCAGTTTACCGCTCCCTTAAGTCCTGTTTTTATTCTCCCGACTGTCCTTTCTTCGCAGTAGCAAAGTGTGGGTATCTTGCACGGGTTGTATATTTTGATGTTGGCTGTACAAATATCTGAGTCGTGTGTTGCACCAATATGAATGGAAGATATAGTGCGATACAATACACTACAAGCAGTAGTGTACAAGAAGCGAAGACTTACTCTTCGGTAAGCAAACAAGATATCTTTGATACCTCTAGGCCTACTCGTTTATTGGTTGTTTCATAAATGATACGTTCAACGAAAGCGTCACGTGTTATGAACGTAAGGTCGACATCAAATACCACCTGTCTTGCGTAGTGTACATTCTTCGTCACTGTTTATTTGCAATTGCCTAGCAAAACTTGTACGTGGCGCCATATCTATTCTTTTTCCTGCCAGAACCAAACATATCACGTGAGATGCATATTTCGGGTTTAGTACTTGGCGATAAGTCTTGTCAAAAATGCGTTGATACCCGGAAATTTGGCGGGTTATATTATTCCAGAAGTATGGGTTTTTAACTCGTGTACATGTTATTTACTTTCATGATTTGGCCACACTTAATTAAACTTGTCCTTGAGGACTCTGAACCAATGCACATAAACATAGATTCCCTTACTACCTTGTCACGTGTACAACTATCCACTCACTGGGGCAGCAGTCAAAGTGTACAAGTAGCTGAGAACATTGTGTATACAGGACTGTGCAGTCCCACCGGCTGATCGTTTGACCAAGGAACTTACCAAATCTCTAGTAATGAACAACGTAGCTAAACAAAAACAGCTATATTGACTAGTTCGTGAATTTATGTGAAGTCGAGATACACACTTAAGACATTGAAATAAATTGGAGCAAAAATCTTTTCGCGATAAAATCGTGGCTCTAATAATAGTTATCTGCACTATACTCAGACAATGATTTGACTTTTCGCAGACTTTGAAGAAAGATTCGCAAGGAGTAACCACTACATACAGGGCGTATTTCTTATATTAATTTGTGTAAATGTGAGGAGTGTATAGTTTATAATAATTTATTTCAAAGTAATTCTAACCATATAAAACATGATTTATTAATTATAACACTTGCAGAAGTAAATGCTGTGATATATTATCAACACCATTATGTTTACTGTTGATTAACGCAATTTCATATGAATCAAACTACACAAGCATTCCGGGAACTGTGTAGAATGTTAATGCCATCTCGTGTGAAGTGCGATTCGTCGGTCAATAAAACGTAGTGATACGTACACAGATATTAATCTAACGAGGTACCAATCCGTGTTTTCCCGAATCACGTAATAAAATACGTGTATGTAGTTAAATCCACATATAAAAATCTGTGTAGCAGTGCGTGATCTTCAGAGCCACAGAATTTGATGAAAAGAATTTTGCACTAAAGTGTTTAAATATCTTACGTGCACATCTGCAGCTCTGCTTCAAGGTTATTGGCAGCGTGTCTTTGTGAATAGGCGTCGATTATTTGATTGTGCCAATCAGAATACTGCGACATCATACATCTGTGATTTGCTGGAAGAACCATAAGGTACTGAGAGTTAAACATTCAATCACTTAGCGTGTAGCAGTGCTGCAGATGTGTATGTAAGCATTGAAACAAACAAGTTGGCGCTAAATTATTTTCGCCAAAAATCACTGGCTCTAATGATCTAATTGTATGGCATGTGTGAAATACAAATGTGAGGTCTGACTGTGTCAGTGATCTAAATGTTTATTTTGGGTACTTCCCATTAAGGTTCGAACACAACCCATTAGAAAGCCAGAATCGACACGGCGTTCGTGCAGACTGGTGACGTCATACCTGGCGGGGATGAGCTCGACCAGATGGTTCTATCCCTCCACCTCCATCAGGTGCACAGCTGGATGCCGAGAGAGGGGAAATGAAGGGTGGCAGACAGGGGAAGTGAGAGGGCGTTAGAAGAGGGAGGGGGTGGTTTGACCTTGAATGCGCGCGCAGCCACCCTCTCAGCTGCCGCCTGGAAATACACACCACCCACACGACACAGCCGGGAACCCGACTGACTGAAGCGAACCCGCCCTTAATGTTCTTCAAATACAATTTGTTTTATTTGTTTTAATGTCACTTTGCTTTTTGTAGGCTCATATCAACATAGATTTATTGAAAGTAACGAATTAAAAAATGTAATGAACAAGTTTTGTAACTTTAAATATCAGTTTATTGAGAACTAGCTGGCCCTGCGAACTCTGTTCCGCCTTAGAGGCAATAAGTAAGCAGATTTTGAACTAAGTATTTTAATGATTCTTTATTTGTCATGTATTTTGGTGCATAGGTTGCACTCTTAGTTTGTTTTATTATCAGGCGCAAGAACATGCTTTGTCGGGAAAGATTCGATCATCTTGGTCGCGGCATCTTCAATGATGATTCAAAGAGAATACAAATTACTGCTTATTACTGATTATTGATTTCTGACAAAATTTTTAGTTATCAAATTTTCAAACATGCTTATCCATAGACAAAATTATGTTTAGCTGTCATTTGCGTTTTGTTATTCCATGTCATATACGTTTTTGTTATACCACATTTTATAATGACTTGTATTCTCTTTGACGTCACACGGGAACGCGGTCGAACGGGATAAAAATGTATCCTATGTCCTTCTCCAGGTTATAAGCTACCTCCCCACCAATTTTCAGCCAAATCAGTTCAGCCGTTCTTGAGTTATAAATAGTGTAACTAACACGACTTTCTTTATATATATATATATATATATATATATATATATATATATATATATGTTTTGCGTAAATACAAATATACTTTAAATACAAATGCTATATGTTTATTTAAATTTGTTGAGTGCAAAAAAGAAAGTTATTCAAAATCTGGTGTACAACTACTGAACGTCGCTGAACGTTACTGTTCCTTCAGCAGACAGTGAAGCAGTGTCAAATAACAACATGCTGCAGTTAGATTGGACAGAATTGTATTATTGCTTTTATTACTGAACGAGCGATACAAGTTGTCCTACAGAAACATGGCAATTCTTCAGCAGAGAAGATATTATTTGATAGGTCAGTGCATGCACACTGATACTTCACACATAGTAGAGCTTAAGGGGCATGCCTAGATAGGCTGTGTTTGTGTGTGAGGCAGGAGCGGTACTAATCGACGTATGTAATGTATTATCGCTTCTCCGGCCAAGCCACTCAGCTGGCGTACAGTGCTTTGCTAATATCCTTGTATACTATGAGACTTTAAGCTGTGACCACATTATTTTATCCGTGGCCAGCATAGTTCAAAGTCTAATGTTTGTTTCTATAGTTGTGTTTTTTAGAATCCTGTTGTTATTTTTCCATATACGGCAGGCTGGCTATTTTCAGGGACCCAAAAATGATGTTTCAAATTAACGTGCTGAATTTTTAAATCTATAGCGACATAATTTGAAGTATGTGTTCTTTTCGTAGATATAAAAGCGTATTTTGCGTTCAATAGTTTCGTCAAAAAACCTAGCCGTAACTCGCTGCAACGCATTTGAAGCACAGGCAATCAGGCCCATTAAAGCAATCTAAGCGTAGTACATTTTCACGGCTTTATCGTGGTTTTTTCCAGTATTTTTCGTCAAACAACATTCACTGATCATATTTGAAAATTAATTGTACAGGAAAAAAAACTCAATTAGGCCTATGCCAGTTCCAAAATGTTCACTAACCAAAAAATCAGCGCTGTAAGAGCTTGCAAACATTTGGAAGAAGCGACCAGTCGAAGCTCATTATAACTATCAAGATGTGATTGGAACTTACATACTCTACACGGACACTGTTACATAGACTAATTTGGTCAATTTGACAGGATAACTAATATTTTGCATCAGTCGTAAATATATGAATAATAAAATATGTGCTTAGAGGTAAAAATACAATTTTGATTTTATGTCTCGGTATCGATAACCGGAATGTGAGATTCAGGTGTGCAACAATACACAAGACTATTTTAACTCATTTATTAAGATTTACTATAACTGTTTTAAGTCTACGAGAAGCATAATTGCTCATTCAGTTAAGAAGTAATGCACTTTGTTTTAGAGCACATTAAGGCCTCGCTCTTTAGTTTTGCAGTGGTTTCGAAAATATTTTTTGTAACGCAAATTAATACATATATCAAAAATTAATTATGGCAGTTTTAACACTTATATATCATCATTGTTATGTGAATTTTTGGGTTGCAATACACCAACGGATTTATATAGTTTTGCGCCTGAAATATCACATATATTGTTCTCAAAATAAGCCAAAAGAAGCAAAATAATTTTTTTGCAAGCAAACTGTACATTATTTTTTAAAAACGCTCTGGCAAAAATGTGTATTGTATGACTGTACACAGTCTCAAATTTTTTCAAAAAATTTGGTTAAAAAAAACTGGAGTTATTTGCTGTTGTTTGAAATAAATGAAAGACCATGGCCTTAAGAAGTTTGGTCGAAATAACAATGACTATAACTGTACAATTTTGATGTGGATGTGGGTTGCGGCTGCACTCTATGTTACACCTTCATGATGTAGAGTGTTTACTACAAAAAATTTTCTCCGCTACTTACCCGTTATTCTAGGTTAAATTTACCGCTGCTCTTTCCTCGCAACTCATTGGCCCGGTAACACCACCCCGGAGATAGATGTATGTGGGCAGACGTCGCAAAAACAGCTCTTTCGGTGCAACGCGCCATTTTCACCTGTAATGAGCCCTAGTTCTACAAGCTCACACGTATAACAAACTGTGACCTCACTTCTTAGTTCAGACGTTAAGTTCTGCAACGTCAAATTTTGGAAACATGTGTTGTCACTTTTATTTTTTCTCTTCCACTTACCTCTCGCCTTCCACCAAGGCGATCCGGGTTCGATACCCGGCGGGGTCGGTTCCAGGATTTTCGCATGTGGGAATCGTGCCGGACGATGCCGTTGGTCGGTGGGTTTTCTCGGAGATCTCCCGTTTCCCCCGCCCCTTCATTCCTGTGCTGCTCCATTCTCACCTCATGTCACCCTTCACCAGCGCTAAAGACCTCGACGTTGCGCGTTGACCAAAATCTCTCTCTCTCTCTCTCTCTCTCTCTCTCTCTCTCACTCACTTCCATTTGACTGAAGATGGAAGCAGAAGCCAATTTTCGAAGCTTTGTAACAAGCTCGTCTTGGAATCCTTCTCTGTTCTATCGTATCGTTATTGCTAGGGACAGGAAGTTTCCGTGAATATATTTTTGTCCTACTTAATTCCAGTGCCTCACGCGCACATCTGCAGCTCTGCTCCGTGGTCTGTGATTGGATGTTTTAACTGCCACAGACTTGTAGCTCTATCCACTAATTACTTACATATGATGTCGCAGTTAACCTTGTTCTCATTGGTGCAGTCAAAATGAATCACGACTCTGCATAAATTCAACACAGCTAATAATCATAATGTAGAACTGCAGATATGCGTGTAAGGTATTGAAACAAAGTGGGGGAAAATATGTTCGCGATAACTTCCGGTCTCTAGACGTTGTTGTTAGTCCTGTCTCGCGTATACGAAAGACTTCTTGTATCACCCAGCCTTGTGTATTCTGGTCTTTGCCCTAATCATTGTCTGTGCTGTCTAGATTGTGTTGTCCTGAGATTTCATTAGTCCTAGTAATTTAGTTTAGGTCGTTTGATCAGTTTTGGTTATCATATTTTATTTGTTGTTTAGATGAGACCATTCACCTCCCACCGAGGCGATCCGGATTCGAAACTAGGCGGTTTACTACAAAGAAACTGATATTTTCAAAGAAAACTGTTTAAAGAAAAAATGTATTTACACCAAGTATAAGTTTTCTAAATTTTTCTTTACTGTAGGGTAATTTTTATTTGACGCAAGCTAAGTATCGTCAAAGTAAAACATTGATTTGGTGTGAATAAAGCGTTTTTATTGTGTATGCACAAAGTTTTCATTCTTGTTCACGATACTCTGAGACAAACTCTAGTTACAGTCTGTAATAACCTAGCTGTTGACGAGATGAGTACGTTTACTGTACGTACGGTGTAATTAACAAAGGTTACGGTTGGTTTAAGTTACTTGGGGGTCAAGGAATTTATTAGACCTATCATTTGAAATCGCAAATTTCTCAGGTTTATTTTGTAGCAGAAAACGCTGACTTTCATTGCATCATACATGCAGAACACATCTTTAATAACGTCAAACTTCTGAAATTATATACAAGACAGGAAATACGTACATATTTGCCAATGAACATTCTCAGGTATTGGGACACATGTTTGCACGGACAGATTTAATTAAAACTGATGTTCAAATATTTCAAATGTTTTCGTCCATAAAATATTTATCAGTATTTTGCGTTGTTGTGTGTTCAGAAACTTACGAGACGGTTGTAGTCAAGTCAGTCAGACTTAACACATAGCTTTGGAAATATTTTCTAAAATAAAATACTTAATTTTTAAAGATGAAGAATATTTGAGGAGGAAATCGTCGCCTCGGTTATTCGACAAAAATCTTGAGCGGTGTCAGCACTTTTAAGAACGACGATCAAAGGCTCTTCCAACACCCTCCGTACTATACTAGTTGTTAAATTATTTTGTTAATTAAAAATTATAAGAAGATAAAAGTGTTGAAACAGTAACGAGAACACTTAAGCTTTTCTCTTTAAGTTGCGATACAAAAACTACAGTACCTACGTCTGAACTAATAGCATATTAAATTATGTCAAAATATGCATAATATATAAATGATGAGGAATTTTGACATGGGTATGTATAAATGATTCAGATGTCATAGTCATATTGTAGAACATAGTAACTAGCTTACGCTCTGTAGTCGCAGTTTCGACATTTCAAGTGTTATAATATGAAACAAGCGAGGCACAGGAGACTGCTATAGAGCGCGCAGAGGTAAGCTACTTGAGATGACGTCATACGTTTACTCTCGTATAGGACGATTACCAGGTGTTATAAACAAGATATTGCATTATGTTAACGCCCCTTCATGCTTACTGCTTGTCACTGACAACATCGTTACCTACACGTGACAGCGAGGTTCGTCATTTTATCTCAGTATTGAATCTTCTTGTGCTTGAAGAGGTACTAGTTCGTATCTCAGTACATACTTTTAGAACTTCTATCCATAAGTCCACGGTTTTCTAAGACACGATAATTCGACTGTTAAACTGCAAGTTTTGTAAAATTCATGGAGCATATTTGCTTTTTCGACTTCATGTTGAATTAACGTTATCAAGAGACAGAAACACTTGTTTTTGTATAGTAAGTACACGGTTTATACTGTTTCATAAGGCACATACTTGTGTGTAATGACTCTGTAACGTCTTTGAAGTCTGTTCTTGAAGCTGTAACATGCCCAGCTTGGCTCTGGGTGAAGGAGAACGTTATTACTTCCTAGCAGTCGCTGCTAGCTTGCTGCTGGGAACATTTTCGTCAACGACATCGTTAAGTGGATAAAAATCAGAGGGATGTGGTTTTGCGGTGTTGAGGGGGAAACAAGCCGTATTCTGTAATTATAGCTCCTTATCCAGCCCACATTCTTCCTTTTGCTTTGTTTGTTTGATAAGTGTTGACGAGAAAAATTGGCGAGGCCGCGTAGCAGCGAGCTGAGAACACACAGAGCTCCGCTGTGGCTGCAACCATGTTTCCTGCAAGCCACTGTGCGTGCCTTCTTATCATCAAACACCGCGAATATTACTCATCAGACGAGTCTAAAGACAACATTACATATAACAATATAGTAACTACACAATTGAATGGGAACATTTTGGTTCAAACCGTTCCCAGGCAGCCTGGTTATATGGCCAAGCCAAGTATGAGTTGCATTAGCTAGAAGCGGCAGTGAAATATTCACCGATAATTTGCTCAACATTTTAAGCATATGAAAGGCAACACAGGAAAAGTAATATTAAATAAACTGATATAATGAATTATGTTGTACCACCAAATACGCTCCACTCATTGGCTGTCATGTGTAACGAACACACCTCTCTGCACACCAGCTACAAATGTCTAACGACGAATAATTTAACTAAGATATTAATTATTTGGTAAAAACAAGTCTCAAATGGTGTTCCTTACGGCATATATAATTGTTAGTATTTCGTTACTCAGTCAATTGCCTAATCCAGACGTTAACAATGTAAATTAATTGACGGTCTAGTTTGATAAACCTCAGCGATGTTAAGGTGACCGCCAGCACAGGCCGACAAACGCGTGCAGAGTTTCGGCCAACACAAGTTTATTCGAAAACTTCTGAGCGTGCGTAAGTATTGCGTACACTAGGAATATTATTCAAACAAAGTTCAACACTTGTATACACTTCCAAGGTCCACATTACTCTACAAAGCTGATTACTTCGCGTCAGAATCTCATAGAGGTGGGTTATAGTTGAGAAGGCTGCATTCTAGTTCATTGACTTGCGCAAAAATTTTAGGGTCTTTGCTAATGATTTGTCGAAACCTAAACATTACTCTTCCCAAGACTTGCAGGAAGTAAAAACTAACTTAATTGTACTAATAATATAGTTAATTTTTTTAAAATGATATTCCATGAGTAGAGATGATGGTATATCGCGAAAATGTTTTGTGCCAACATAGCCTTGAAAACACTGACACAACGTAGCTGTCTATAGACCAATAACATGCATCAAATATTATAATAGCGGTATTCTTAATGGCTCAGTCAAATAGGGCAGTAGCTTCGCGTACAAGGAAAAGCCAGTAATCTTTTGATAAGCTGAACGTACGTTGAAGCCTAGCAAATAGTCAAGTTTTCCCGCGATAAACCATCATCTCTATCCATGAGGTATGTACTGATTGTTCTATCACTCAAGGACATGCTTTTATAGTGAAAAATAGTGGGGGAAAAATAACGTTTTCCGTACATCCACTAAGTTCTTTGAACTACAAACATGTTTCCACGAGTGAGAATATTGTTCTTAATAAGTACGGCATGGCATTTCTTATTCGTCGATATTTATCTCAGTTTTAATGAGACATGTTTCATTATGGGAAAGTCCCACAAATGCTAACATTTTGATTTTGGCATGTCATTGTGCGAAAACTGGAGGAACTATAAAAACTATAAGCTGTCAACGTGTTTCGAAGACTTTTTTTTGTCTGTGGTAAAGCCTGGAATCCTGTACCTGTTTTGGAAGGATTACCAGGAGATTTCTTACATGCAAGCCGTCAACCACCCAAGTTACCAGCCCATTTAATAGCGCGAGTCGGCCGGAAGCAGTTGAATGCAAACGATATAAACGAATGCGCCTTTTCCAATTGTAGTGGGTGGGAGTGGCTACCATATCGTCTGTCAACATTCATTTGCAGATTAGCTACTAGTGACCGCTCTGACGACTGAGCCAAGTGGCGCTGCGGTAATACGCTGGACACGGATTTTGAAGGACACGGGTTCGATCCCAGGTTACGGCCATCATGATTTCGGTTTTCTATGGTTTCCCGAAATTACTACAGACGAGTATTTGGATAGTTACCAAACGAAAGCCATGATCGAGTCCGGTCTTTCCTAGCGCCTGTCATTATAGCAAGCTGTGTGTCATTGTTTCTAATGACCTCGCTGTCGACGAGGCGAGGCCTATCTAACTTCTACTATGCCTCGTTGTGTCGAGTCGTCTTACTGGGCGGACCAGACCTGAGTCCTTCCTCAGGTGCAAGGACTCGTCAATCCACTCACTCAAGGTCACCCCGGCGCACAGTGGGTCGGATTGACTAACCATGGGACAAAATAAAATCTTACTTTTATATTCGAGCTGAAACTTAACGAGAAGTTGTTCTACAAAAATTATTTCGCGTGTCCACAAATTTTATTCGATTTATGAAGTCATATGAGGCCAGGAGGCAATTTCAAACTTTCAATATTTTGAGTGAATCCTGAGATACTCCCGTTTTATGCAAAGTATCCCATGTTTGGATGGAAGTTTTCCAGTATTTTTTCTCTTTAATCGAAGTAAATAATTTTTTATCTGGAAATCTATAATTTCATTTTAAGGTACTATATTTCATAACAATGCATAATTTTTATCTGAATTAGTAATTCAGTTTCATCCTTCGAAATATTGCTTATTTTAAAGTAATTTTTTACCTAAATTTAGAATTTAAATACCATTGCCACGTGTCACGGAATTATTTGCTATACAGTATAGAGGTAACACAGCTGTAACAACATTCGAAAGATTCTGCTGCACGTACTTGCCCCTTCTCGAGAAAACTATATTTGAGGATAGAAATGCGCGATAATCGTTTGTCATGTATGTGAACACGCTTGGAAGCTGGTTCCCACGAAAGCGCGCAAAGGAAACATTCGCGGAGTTGATATCGGTGCACACATAGTTTTGCTTTTTTAACTGTTAAAATTACATCATTCTGGCTTCACCAAGAATGTGGTTAGGAATCAGTATTATATATTGGTGTGGCCAGTGTTATTATCTGATTGCATTGAACTACATTAGTTAAATATGAGTATGTTTTGTTTATTGTCAAACAGGGACAGCTTAAAATGTGTGTCAAGGGCACGGCCGTAGAAGAACAGGTCTGGACACTCGCCTATCTAACAATGTATTTTGCTTGACCCCCTTGTTGTTTGGCTGTAGTTCGTCAAGTTGCCGAGAATGTCGTACTTTTTGGCGCTGTTTCATGGGCGGTCGGACTCAAACTCCGTCCACTTTTTTCCATTGTTAAATTTATAAAGTAAATAAATATTGCTGGAGCTTTTTCTTAAATTTGTGAGCGAAGAAAGTATTTCATAAATTGATAAAAAATACGTTGTGATAAATTGTTTATCTTAGCGAAAGGAAGTGGGCGGAGTTTAGTCCGACCGCCGTAACATCAGCGCCAATAAAACACAATATTCTCGGTAACTTGGTGAACTACAGCCAAACAACAAGGGGGTCAAGTTTCCAGGCGAGTGTCCAGACCTGTTCTTCTATGACCGTGGTCAAGGGTTAGAAGTACCTGATATTTCGTTTCTTTGTTTTGTGTACATAAAAAACCGTAAGAGCCTCATAGGTACGTGAGGAAAGAAGTCTCTCTAGGATAAATGTGCAGAACGCTAAATTTGAATTGAGCATTGTTTCATAATATTAGATTTTATATGAAACTTTTAAGCGCTGGTTGTATTTCACAATTTGTGAAAATATGGTATTAATACCGAATAATAACCTTACGTATACAATTTTGGAATTAGGTTCGAATTTTGTCAGTTGCAGCAGAATGAAAAAAAAAATCGTAGAAATTAGAATTATACTTTAGTTTCGAATAAACGTAGAGCCCTTTTCGAGACTATAGGTACTGAGTGTGGTGGCACAACAATTAGCTCGTTGGACTAATATTCGGAAAGTCCTGTGTTCGATCCCCGGGTCCGGCCATCCAGATGACGGTTTTTCATGGTTTCCCGACATCACTCCAGGCGAATGCTGGGATGATTCTTTAACAAAGACCATGGCTGACTCCTTCCCTAGCTCCTGTCTTTGTACAAAGTTGTGGGCCGTCTCTAATGACCTTGGTGTTGACGAGACGTAAAGTCCACTTGCCTTGCCTTCCAGACCGTAGGAGCACTTTTTTTTTCTTCCAAATTTTCTTGTGTTAGACACTTAGGCACATGCTCATTAGTGTCTCATAACTACGGTTACTCATGATAAGGTAAAAAAAAAAAACCTTCTACTGGGGAAAGGACTACTAACTTTGAACATTGTTCCTTCTTCACACACGCATGCATTCCCATACGTATTGTACCACGTATTTATGATATGTGTCTAGTAAATCTCCGCCCTTTTTATTTACTTACTTATAAGTATATTTTTTCATTCACTAGTTTGCTCGGTTTTGTTTAGTTTTAACTACATGCTCAACATTTTTGCAATGTTTATGTAGCCTAACAAATTAATTTTATTGAATTGCCAGTTACATAGTAATGCATTATAAAAACCATATAATCTTTGAAAGAACTGTGCAATGGGAGTGCATGACTGGATTCAGTTTCTTGGACGTACTCCATTGCGAATTGAATGACTGTCAAAGAAAACTAAACAAATAAAATAAAATAAAATAAAACCATAAAATAAGCAGAGTATGCTTTAGTCAGCAAGATACATACACAACAAGAAATTCCGAAATGGAATCGTGTCGAATAGAAACAAGGAACAAACAGATAATAAATGAAAATAATAACAAATAAAATAAAAAAACCAAGTAACATGCGACACAACGATGAGATGAAACAAAAACACAGCAAATATCAGACACGAACAGAAAAATAACAAAAAGACACAACAAATAGACGAGACAAAACGCAACAGATAACAGACATGTACAGAAAAGACAAACGACACAACGAAGAGACGAAACAAAACACAGTAGATTTCCAGACAGACATGTTACGTCGTTTCGGGAACTTTAATCTGTTCCCGTCATCAGATAGACACACAGGGTTCTTGTTGGCATAATTTAAGTTATTATTACTCCACCCCCCTCCCCCCAAGAAAAATGTCTAGTTCAATGTGAAATAATCCCATAACGTGGACGACAACTATTTTTAACACTTGGGATGACTATCATTAGCATAAAATTGTTATTTGACATTGAATCGAAGGTAAGGTGGTTTTCTGCCCCATGATTATTCAATCCGCCCCACTGTGCAGCGTGAGGACCTGCGTCCTAGGGCTGACGAGGAACCCAAGGAGCAGTTGCGGACCATCAAAGACCAACACCTCCTCTCTTGACATAAGTTAATTCCTAAGAAGGATCTTCAACTGCTGTCAACTCTCGAGGCCGACCCACGATCAGCACAGCACAAGGCTGGTCTTTCACTCTAATCCTCTAATCCCCGGAGTACATGCAGGCTACAGTGCATACATTAAATGTCTGTGTCTAACTTGAACATTATCTGGAGTAGAAATAGTTTAGTTATTTATTTCTGCTGCGATTAGCTGTAATGGTTCTGCCAATCACATGCAGCTGCTATTTTTTTGTTTGGGGTGGAAAAGAGCGGACACCGACCAAGTATTCCTCATCTATTACATTTATCATCACGTCTAGGCAGATCATTTAGCTATCGTGGACTTATTTAAGCGGGAGCAAAACATTTACGTCACGCTAATTATGGAGTTTGTCTATAATAGCTGTGACATTCCTATATACAACATTTGTAGTTGTTTAAACTTATTTAAAAAGCATCCGTTTGAGATTTTCTACTCCCATTAGAATTTGAACTCGCAGGTTACGTGAGTAGATAGGTTATGGCGGTTCCAGTGCAGGAGCCGGAGTGTGGCACCACCCGCCATGTTGTGACGTCACGGCCCCGGCCGCCATGTTGGATGACCTTGACCTTTAAACGTGACCTTGACCTTGAGTGTCAAATTACCAACATTTTCCAAAATTTAGAAAATGTCAAAATAATTTTAAAAATTCTAAAAATTTAAAAAATTCCGAAAAAAATCTGAAAAAAAAAAAATATTACCTAACATCTTGTTTCCGGACGCAATCTTGTTTCCGGCCGCTATCTTGGGGTTTTTTCCGAAGCTTCCGAAATTTTTCGATTTCGCATTCCATTATAACCCCGCACGTATTTAATAAATAAAAATGTAATAAATAAAATTTTAATAAAAAACTGTTTAATAAAAATTATTTAATAAAAACTTTTTAATAAATAAATTACTTAATAAAAAACTTTTTATATAAAAATTATTTAATTAAATCAACTACCGACACGTCTTACCTGGACGAGCTCCACCGACACACTGATTCCACCCCATCACTTTTTACATGTATATGTTAAGTCATCATATCCCCTCCCCTATTATACCGTAACCTCTCCTACCCTACCCAGCAAGTATTTTAATTGGCTGTTAGTCACGTGATGAATTTCCCCTCCCCCTACTTTCCTCTCTCACTGAACCTCATGTTATAACCCGCTATACTGTACCCCCTCTACCCCCCTCGACAAACTTTACCACCTCTTTATTATCCTTCGTCTGATAAATTTATTTACTTTATAATTGCCATCTATGTCTTCACATATCAGCTAGATGACTCTTGAGAAGTAACGGCCATCGATTGAGACTACATACTGTTCTTCAATTTCAAAATTAATCGATTTTTTAAATATCGTAATAATAATTTCAAAACATTATTTAAATACTATTAACGAATACAACTGAAATATGACTTCTTTCTTAGTTATATTTTATCGATTCCCAATAAAATCAATCAATCAATTATTAAAAAACTTTTTGATGGATATTTTTTATTATAACTACACTGACTTTATCTCCTACAGAACTTCGTCGTCTACACTCACACTCCTACCAAATTAGCTACATTTCTTTCAATTCCTGATAAAATCAGTCAATAGTTTTAAAAAATAATACATTTTTCTGGTCAGTTACATATGTAAGACTCTTCGACTACTTTCAATCATGGTGTACACAACTACATAGAAGAAACGGACATATAAAATCATACTCATACTACTTTTGCTAAACACACCACCCCCACACCCCCGCACCGACCAACACTACCCCTCAACAAATGCCCCGCCCCCCTAAAACTCTACCATCACTCTCCAACAGTCCTGTCAGAGCCTGTCCGAACTGATCATCACACTCTTCTACAGTACATATACGCAGATATGACTTTTTCCCTGCTTAGCGAACAGTTACATATACAAGACATCTCGCAGCCATGCAAATACCATCATCCAGTCTCATACCACTGGCCTGCTTCCATGCCAGATCAGCTACTTCAGTTTCATATATTACTATTTTTTTATTCTATCTTTACTTTTTACAAGAAAAAAGTATTTAAATCTTAATACTTATCCTCATAAAACTCACAAGTTAAATAAAAACCGCTGTTTCCTTAATTATAAAAATGTATGTACATTCAATCTATAATAAACTACTTGTAAAACAGACACCGCAACCCTTGAAAAAATATTCAGTCTTCATTTAAAAATAATCACACTCATGTCCATATATTGCCTGATTAAGCAACAAATAACCTTAGTATATTACACTCATCAACTTCACGTCGTCACAATGCAAACTAAGGCCTTGCAACATAAGCATCATCCATGAATCGTTCACCCAGTCACATATATTGCCAGTTTTGACAAGGAAGTCCCATGCGCCGTCATAGTCATTGTCATGGCGGTAGTGGTAGTTATCACCGGCGAAGATATCGCCAACAGAGGTGAAGCTACCGCAGTACTAGTCGAAGTTGTTCAACACGAGCTTACAACTCATCATAACTTATTCACTGATGTAAATAATATTCTGCTTCACTGCTACCAGTCCCACTAGTTACAGGAAATATCAAACGTATCTTGTTCTATTTTTATTTTCGAAGTGAGTTGTGGTCATAGGTAAGTTACGTCGCATATAACCTGACACAAACATCTACTATTCGTACAATTTAATAAATGTCATAGGGTGGTACGTGCTTCGTCCTGTTTGCTTTCCTATTAACACATCATTCGTAGTAGGTTCAATTTTCTCCTAAGTTCATTCCATCATCGAATCTTGATGTTTTCCAGGGAGAGTATCGTGACCTGTACTTATATGCTATACGTGCACACAGTCTACAGCTCTTACAACATCAATATGCTGTACGACACTGGTTTGTGTTACATTTACTTATTCCTTGTCTCCATACAGCATATCCACACGCAAATGTCTCGAAGGTGTTGACGTCGATTCTCACAAAGTTAAACCGTAACTCCGTAACGGTTACAATTTCCTTAAATGTCGACTTATAGCTACAGAGAAGAGACCTTAACAAATACTAACCCGTATGCCGTTTCAAGTTGCTGCTTTGTTCAGTCCAGATATCCTAGTTTTCTCACTGGTACACACTACGAATAAGTTAATACTTTAAAGTCATCCGACTTCACGCATACATACTGATTTTTTTTTTTTTTTTCATAAATACATACTTGCAGTGAGAACACACACGAATATTTTCTATCTTCACAGGAAGTGATGTCACCGCTTCACTGCTTAAATATCTCCCCTCCCGACTTCTGATATTCCTATACTTACTTCAGTTATACATATAAGTTTTATCATTTTATCTTATATCCAGCACTGCAAACATGTTTGTTACCAAATTTCATGTTTTATTTTCAAGTGTATTCATATATACATTTCACATTTATTTGCTAGCACAAAAAAATATCGTTTGATAGATAAAGGAAAGCAACTCTTTGTAGTTCGTGTCTAGACTCTGTATTTTGTCTCGTCATGCAAACAAAGAGACCAAATTTTTCTCTCCTTAAATTACGTCTACGTTTCACTTTATGAAAATACATCTCGCCTCTTACCGAAGGACATATCTGGAGAATGTTACGGTACAGCCAGTAGCTTGTAACATTCTTCGTAGGGTAAGGTTCCATTAGTTAGAGTTATTATCATTCAAGATGGAAGATCTCGTCCAGTATAGACGTTCATTTTTCACCATCAGCAGACATAATATACGATGCGCAACGTGTATGTAAAATACATTATACTAATAAGCGAGAATAAAAATGATTATGTGTAAAGCTGCAGATCATTTCTTCATTCACTTTCGTACATAGTATGTATATTTGAAACAAATTTCATTATTTCATATCTTTAAGAGATTCTTCCATATGTATTACAGTTCAATACGTCTTTATTTCCTTTCAAGTTCTTATCTCACAGTCATACTAAAACCTAACAATTCTTCCAGCGCTAAAGACTTCGATGTTGGTCGCTAACTAAAATCTCTCTCTCACACCCTGTGCATTCATAACGATTCCATATGTAAAAAATTATATAAACCTACTTTTATTAACCAACAATGTATAACTAATATACAGAATAGATGTTTGTACTTTGCACGTCTTAACTATACACGACCCCTCCTTTCTACTCTACATAAGGTAATCAGACAAAAATTTAATTTTCATGAAACTGATTACAGTACAACAAAAGAAAATTAAGAGTCTTCAGTATTTTTTTCTATTTAAACATAACTCTGATTCATTTTTACCTTGCACATTAATATCAGAGACCATAATATTTCTAACCACAATGAATTACAAAAGTGCTTCCAAAATACGATTTTTTATGTAATTTAATTTATCAAGGTTAACAATTGCGAGAAAATAGTATTTTTAAAAGACACTAACACGTATATTTTATTACTTCCAATAACAACACAATTTAAAAAAAAAATTAATTCAAATCGAGCAAATCAAAATATATTTACTTCATTTGCGTGGAGGCTGCTGGAAGCGTGTGTGCTAGAGAGACAGAGAGAGAGAGAGAGAAAGAGAGAGAGAGACAGAGACAGAGACAGATCTCACTACACCTATCGCTGGTGAGGCGTCAGGACGGCTTAGGAATGGAGGGGTGTGGGGGGAGGGGGTGTGAACGTGTCGACTCGAGACATTCACAGAGCTCTGGCCAGCCAGTTAAATATCTGTAGTGGAGAATATTGAAACTTATAACTTTGTGACTTAACAATTCTATAATTTACAAACGGTTGCTTGGATTTGAAAAACACTTACATTGTAGAATTTCTTTAATATCTGAACAAGTAGTGTGCATTTTTTTCTGATGCGCCCATGGAGGTTCGAACCAATATCCCTCTGAGGAAAACAAATGTTTAATAACTTATAGTGTAAAAAATTAAGCTTAACATGACTCATGGTCGGGCACATACGATAAACTGATTAAAGCTTTCTGCCCCGTCCCATATGTTGGGCGCAGTCTTTTGCCAACACTAGAAATCCAAACTTGTCTTTTGAGCTAACTTGTCTTCAAATTCATCAAAAGTCTTGTCTGTGTTAAGAAGATCGTCGCACACTTAGACCACTGTAATGAAACTGTTATATTTCATACAGCATAAGACATTTTTCTCCTGCGAAGTCTTTTCTTATTCACAAGTTCAACACTTTTGTTTTTAACTTACCTTCTACTATATAAATATCGTTGTTATTCATAATTATTTTTATTACCTACATATTCACCTTTAACTCTTGTTTCGTTTTTGGACATGGCAAACAATAAAAAAATACGAAGCATTAAAGAACACATCTATAATTAAGTTTCTGCTCGAAATCTTGTCGAACTAACATACCTTCCATACAGGTATCAGTACACATAGCCACAATACTTATCTATAGCTTCATCTTCATCTTTTATGTAACCATCTAGACCTATCAGTCAAATATTACTTACTATCTATCCTACTGTTAAGCGCTACCTAGCACCTTAACCCAGCATCACTTGTAATATTCGTTTACCTACTAAATTATCAAGATAGGTCAAAGCTACTATCAGCTTATCATTTTAGATTTGTATGCATCGAAACAACCATACTTCTTAAAGCATTTTATTGTCCATACATAACATACACTTCAATATTATCTCAGCCTTCATTAACTAACCGAGGCAAGTCACATAGTAAACTATTCGCTACTTTACGTCAAGTAAATATCATCACATATTTCCAGTGTTAAATCAGATAACCGTACCACACGAATATATAAACTGCACCTTTCAATCATATAACTTAACACAACCAAAAGCCGTCCCTCTTATACCAAATATCAATAGCTGGCACATGCTACATACGGTATCATCCTCAGTACATTCATGTCAGTCAAAACATAGCCAATATTAATTCTTCGCTAAACTTTTCTAAGACGTACAAACCTACATTTCGTTCTCATCCATTAAACAAAACTCAATTTTCAACTAGACAAACGCACCTTCAGTACTCACTTGTACTACACCAGACATATTACTCAATACACACAAAACTCCATTGGAACATACTATTAAAACACATGTAAAAGTCAACGAAATATACCTCAAACCTAATCAATCTCCATGTAACATTTGATCATTTATTTCCGAAGTCACATAATTACTATGAACGTATCCAATTTTTGTACCTGAATTCCTGTCATGACTAGACAAACGCACCTAATGTATATCACTTAGTTTTTATGAATAAAGGTTGTAATCATTTTCCATAACACTGAACATTCCATGACTTAGAATCATTACACTGAGTAAAATCCGATGCTGTCAAGGCACTCAAACGTAAGTAACGAACATATAATATATAAATGTTATTTCTTAATTCCAACATTTTCGTAAATGTACTAGTATATACGGCATACTTAATCTAGATGCACAATACTAATCTTCAAAGATATTATTTTCTAACAATATATATTCTGTCCTATATCAGCTCGACCATACAGACTTTTATTATACTCACACACAAACTCACATGCAGAGCAAGTTCATACACGAATATAACTTCACACATGCACTTATCCAGCAGAGCAAGTTCATACTCGAACATATCCCCCCTCCCCACACACGCTTCAACAGAGCAAGTTATCACATGACCACGCAACTCACTCATACACACACAAAACAGTGTATGTTCGTACTTGGTATCAACTCTATGCGCGAACCCTGCTCACGTTATAAGTAATAAATAAATACCATTCCAGCAATGAAAAGCATCCCTGTCACTATCTAATCCAAATTACTATTACAGGCATGTAGGTCTACTAAACCACACTGAAATGACACATTTCCAATCAATAATAAAATGGCTAATTCCATCCCTTTTATACCATCATATCTCTTTACCTTATTCCCTTGATACCTACCATACAATTAAGTTAGAGCTAATTCTTAATATTTCATACAAACTCTCACTCATATTGAACCATACATACAGCACTCCAGACCACGCAGCCCTTAAATTTTCGGAAAATTCTTTACGTAATTCATTTTTCTTTACTGAATAGGTATAAACCAAGCTCAATATTTTTGTGATTATAACTTACATCAAGACTTCATATGTTTATTTGAGTCGTTACTTTCGAGAGCGAGCCTGTAGCTTCCTAAAAAATTACATCTTGCCAGATGGTCTCATATATGGTGCTCTGTGACGAAAGTTATCTGCACCGTTTCATTTCATAACTATGTAGATTTCATAACAATGTAGATTTCATTTGTTTTCAGCACTCTCACATCAAGGTAATGTAACCTCAAATAAACTTTATGTTCATCTATCATCTACATTTTAGTGAAAAAATCTCTTAGATACACTCATTGTACCTGTACTCTTCATACTTATCACTGGCAAATCATGGAAGACTCTACCATAAGAACCAACTCCCAGACCAAGAAGAAGAATAAAATTTAATCAGCTAGTCACCACTTCCTTTGTCAAACTTAAAGCTTAAAATGTTTAAATTTGGTAACATATTTATTTTAATAAACCAGTTGCAGTCATATTTGTCAGTAAAATTTTCGTTATTTTAAACATTCGAAACCGAGTCTCACGTTACTTCTTAACACTGTTTGCCTGGCATTTTCGTATTTAAGATATAATCCCATCATGTACAGTGTAGTATTATGCAAACGAGTTTTCATGCCTGTATAGTTCAACTAAATCTTACTTTTTTTCTACATAAAACACGCCAGTGTCAGTACTTTCCTCCAGAGTAATTAAATATATTATACTAGAAAATAAATTATCAACCCAGGAGTCTATTGACTGGTACGTTACGATTTTATTTCAGTCCTGAAGAAAACATGCAATACGATCGTATCTCAATAATCATATTCTATAGTCACCTATGTTGCAGTTATTTTTGAAGAACAGTTTCTGACGTGAATGTTCAATCCTTGTTTATTCGCATACACAGCACTACAGTTATCACATGAGTAAGTCTTGTAGGCGATACCGAACTTGCAGTTGCTTTCTTCGTGTATGCGTAGAGCACAGAAACTAGAGAACAGTTTACCGCAGTACTGGCATTCACACGCCGATGAACGAGAAACCTTTCCTTTGCATATTTTCCTGTGTTTAGTCAAGATATCATTGCGAGTAAACACTTCATCACAGTTATCGCACAGGTAAGTCTTGTACGATACACTAAACATACAGTGACTTTGTTCATGACGACGAGCATTCGAGTGTGTACTAAATGAATTCCCACAGTAGCAATACTGTTTCAGAGAAGTATGCACATTATTTCCAGAGAACACTACAGATGTCAAGTCTTCGATATCCGATGCGGCGATGCCATCTTCTTAACGTTAGAGTTTTACACAGTAAGTACCTATAAATGAAGATGTCGATATGCTTTTCAGCATGTCTATCGACTAACTGATCTTCTTTTTACGTAATCAGTGCTTAAATACCACCAATCATTCTATGCTAGCTACTTCGATGATTCACGTGTACCAAGCTAGTAGCCTGATAGCAATGATGCTGATGTCATTAACAGCACGTGTGATACGCTGTAATCATATCATAATTCTGCTAGTCGTCGTTAGGGGGTTGCCGTGTTCGAGGGTTCAGATCTCTCACCTCCCACCAAGAAGATCAGGGTTCGGTCCCTGGATTTTCGCATGCATACATCGTGTCGGACGAAGCAGTTGATCGGCGGGTTTTCTCGGAGATCTCCCGTTTTCCCTACCCTTTCATTCCCACGTTGCTTCATACACGACATTGAGCGTTGACCAAAGTATCTCATTCACTCACTAGTCACCGTTCATCATGAGAAGTCATCGTTTCTTTGCCAATATTAGGTATATCACACCGACATGTAGTAGTGTAATATTACATTTTTTTTATTCGTCGAGTTATCTTAAATCCCATTAAAATATGACGACATCAAGCGTTAGCTACGTCTTGTAAGCTGCAAAAAGCTGTGACGGCCCTATTTTATTGATACTTTTATATATATACATTAATGTAGTTTAGGTTAATTGTGATGATTGATTGTAATGAAGGGGCCTTTATTGTCATATGTAACATATTGCCATCCATTTTAACTTCAGTATTGATTGTGAGGGGTCTGTGGGATCCTATGATAGGCCAGTATAAACACAGTAGAAAATTTGACTATTACTAATTTTATCACAGAGGTATCGTGTCTGGTATCGTTTTAACCTGTGGAATGTCACAGACTCGAATATGCTAGTAACATTAAGATAATTTTATGTATAATGATTATAGTTTTTAAGAGGGATAATTGTCCGCCAGTCTGGCGACAATAGAGCAGATGATGCGTGGGCCGTACCACATGCTGTTCTAGAAGGGGGGTGGGGCGCCCGACCTCCCCCTGTCCCCTTGCCATACAATCCTCTCTCTCTCGCCTACACATTTCTTCTCCTTTCCCCCTCCCCCAACAGACACCGTGTAACTTACGTAATTTGAACTAGAATTATATTAATTGAAGATAGCAAGTAGTAATTAGGCTAAGTGTTTTATTTGTAATTGTTGTGAGAATGTGCCCATGTTTAATTTGATTTTAAATAAATACGGAGCTTCTACAAGGGACGCACACAATGTTCGGGCCAGGTCTTCGCTCTGATTGGTCGGGGGAACCTACCCGCCCCCATGAGTCCGGTGGGGCGGGAAGGGGACGCCGCCCAGGAGAGCAAAGTTGTGAGACGCGGGGCACTAAGAATGAAGTCTTAAGACGAGCCGGGTGTGTGTGAGCTCGGGAGGACAGGTGTCGGGATATTCGTCGTCGGGTTTGTAAGGATGGTGGACAGCGAGCTTGGGGTCACCGGAGTGTGGACTTTTCGGGTGATCGCGGCCGGAACCTGCAACATAATTAACGTCGTGACCGATAAAAAGCCGCCGGATGAAGCGCCTATTCTTTTCGTCGAAAGAAACTATAAGTATCTACCTCTCGTGACGCAACCCGCAGTGCGTGAGTCCCTTAGGCCGATTTTAAAAAAAGAAACCCCTTTGTTATTTTATTTCAATTAGAGCTAGCCGGGCATACTACAACATTACTCAATACGAACCCAATCATCCAGTATTAATCACGTAAGAGACAGAGCAACGACACCTCTTATTATAACCAAACGCTGGTCGCGAGCAACCATCAACAGGAGGTCGCAACTTGGCGCCCAACATGGGGCCTTCGAACCGCACACCCGGGAGAAAGACTCTTGTTTGCAAACACTGGTGAGATACTACTTCGGTGAGGTTGGGACTTGTGTTACGCGCCGGAACGGACGTGGTGGAGCTGTTGATCCCGGTTGCCGCGAATGAGACCTGGAGAACTGTACGAGTGATATCGCGGAGCGCGGCAGGCGACGTCTAACAACGCCCACGGAGTTGTCGACGGTGAGTGCAGCGACGCAGAGACGCTTGACGCCTGTCCCAGGCATCGAGCGAGGACCTCTTGCCTCTGAGTCTTGGCGGCGCGAGGGTCTACATCCAGTACTGAGGCGCAGGGGTTCGTGCCTTGACAACGGCGGCAGCGCAGACCTTCAAATTAGTGAGCTGAGGTTTCCAATTTACCTATTTACAGAGTTCCAGTCAGCGCATCGGGGGTCATCGGCAGCTCGATTTGTCGCAGTTATGACGTTGTACTTTCTTCTGCGTTGTGTTTCCTTCTGTGTTGTGTTGCGGTGCAGCGAGTATATGCATGCCAGATGGTCACTAAATTTGAGTAATTTTTTTATATTTTTGTAAATTGCGTCAATAAAGGCCGCGTGTAGCCATTGATTAGAGCTAGCCGACTTGCCCTAGTTAGTAATGGAGGGTGACAGTAGGTGTATTGATGAAGGGGATATACCTTTGAGTTTGTTAAGTGGGAGAAATAATATGTTGGCATCGGAGGAAAGGTCAGGATCACTAGGCGTCACGGACGGTAACTCTGTGAACGGCG
>PNEQ01134447.1:0-12563 GCA_003012365.1 Medauroidea extradentata | reverse complement strand
GGCCGAGGAGCTAAAATCAAAACTTATAGATGTAATAGACGAACGAATGGGACGGTTTGACACTAGACTGCAGGAGGTGGAAAATCGACTGGAGAGACAGGGAGAGGAGAGATATGCGGCAGTGACAGTAGAAGTTAGTCGTGTAGATAATAAAATTGACCAGCATGCAGCAGTATGTATAGAAAACGACGAGGTCCTAAGGGAACAAATCGCAGAACAAAACGCAGGGTTAATTGAGCGGGTTGACGAGAATGTCACGCAGATAGGCCGCGTCCAAGAGGATGCCAGGAAAATGTCTACGGAAATCGACGCATTAGGGCAGCGGGTTTCAGGGCTCGAAAATTGCCAGGTCGGTGCGTCTGTGAGAGAGGCGACGACGGGCGTCGGATGCGCCCAAGTGACGTCAGTCCCCAATATCGAACGAATTGTACCGGTTTTTTCAGGCAAAACAACACACGCCCACCCCGTCCAATTTATTAGGCGTATGGATAAGTATCTGAGGAATCTGAGGAATGCTTGCATACCCGACACACTCAAGGTCGAGCTCTTTTTGTCGAGGCTCATTGATTCGACCGAGACATGGGGACACCGCATGTCTGATAAGTGGGATACGTATCTGCAAAAGCCGCCGCGTTGGATTGAAAAAGCGGTGTCGTTTACGATGCAGCCGCCCGTGAATGCAGCGCGTAATGTCGCGGTCGCCCTTCGCAATCTGGAGCGGTGACGAGAGAGGAGGCGACGCCGGCACGGCACTAAGACACCGGATATCCTCAGTGTAGGGGACTGGGTATTAGCAAAGGTGGTCTCCTTATCATCAAAGGCCCAGAAAAAGATAGGAAAGCTAGTGAACGTTTTACACGGCCCTTATCAGGTAACTCGCAAGGTAGGAATCAGTGCCTATGAGCTAAGAGACCCGGACAGCGGGAAAATAAGGGGAATATTTAACATCGATCGCCTGAGGCGATATCATACGTAAAACTTAAGGGTAATGACTGGTGTTGTAAGTAGTTTCAGTGTTGTGTTGTATAGGAACTTTGTCGTCATTTTGTAAGCTAGATTTTAAGTTTGATTTTTTCCAGCTGTGAGAAGTAGTTAGCCGAAGGTCTGCTGCCAGGGGGCTGGTTGGAGACATTTTTAGACATCTGGTAAGTTTCTTCGAGGGGGGACTTGTAGCCTGAGTGGTCGTAAGGAACTAGGTTCGAGGAGCCAGCAATTCGTTAAGGATGACACTTTAGGGGCGTTTCGCGCCATGTGGTGTCCTAGGAGCTGGGCAGAGCCGGGAAATGTCACTGGGGAACTTTATGACGGTCAAGCTTTTGTGTAGTGACGAGGTCCTTAGAGGAAACTAGAAACACATGGCCGACTGGCTAGCTCAAGCATGACCCCCTACGACAATGGCTGCAGGCGGCCCTGTCGGGCGCATGGTAAATAACATCGACCAAAATTATGGCATTGAGTGCTCCGGAAAATAGTGTAAAAAAAAAAATAGAAAAAGAAATAAAATCAATGTGAGTGATGTTAAAACGTGAAGAATATTCGACCTAAACTTGAAATAAGTAATGACACTAAAGAACAAAATCGTGCAAATGACATTAGAACACTCGCGATTGGACACATCGCACTCAAACTAAGGAGAATCAAATCTGGCAGAGACTTATGTTAATTAGTTGTACATTTGAGTAAGGAACTTAGAATGAATAATTTTTATATTATGATCAAGCTTAAAATAATGACTTTCTTGGCGGCTGACGAATCCTTTGCAAATAATCATAACTTCTATTTTCAAATGATCCGCGAGGGTCATGTGACGGCCCTATTTTATTGATACTTTTATATATATAAATTAATGTAGTTTAGGTTAATTGTGATGATTGATTGTAATGAAGGGGCCTTTATTGTCATATGTAACATATTGCCATCCATTTTAACTTCAGTATTGATTGTGAGGGGTCTGTGGGATCCTATGATAGGCCAGTATAAACACAGTAGAAAATTTGACTATTACTAATTTTATCACAGAGGTATCGTGTCTGGTATCGTTTTAACCTGTGGAATGTCACAGACTCGAATATGCTAGTAACATTAAGATAATTTTATGTATAATGATTATAGTTTTTAAGAGGGATAATTGCCCGCCAGTCTGGCGACAATAGAGCAGATGATGCGTGGGCTGTACCACATGCTGTTCTAGAAGGGGGGTGGGGCGCCCGACCTCCCCCTGTCCCCTTGCCATACAATCCTCTCTCTCTCGCCTACACATTTCTTCTCCTTTCCCCCTCCCCCAACAGACACCGTGTAACTTACGTAATTTGAACTAGAATTATATTAATTGAAGATAGCAAGTAGTAATTAGGCTAAGTGTTTTATTTGTAATTGTTGTGAGAATGTGCCCATGTTTAATTTGATTTTAAATAAATACGGAGCTTCTACAAGGGACGCACGCAATGTTCGGGCCAGGTCTTCGCTCTGATTGGTCGGGGATGAAGCGCCTATTCTTTTCGTCGAAAGAAACTATTAGTATCTACCTCTCGTGACGCAACCCGCAGTGCGTGAGTCCCTTAGGCCGATTTTAAAAAAAGAAACTCCTTTGTTATTTTATTTCAATTAGAGCTAGCCGGGCATACTACAACATTACTCAATACGAACCCAATCATCCAGCATTAATCACGTAAGAGACAGAGCAACGACACCTCTTATTATAACCAAACGCGGGTCGCGAGCAACCATCAACAGGAGGTCACAAAGCTAATAATAATGGAGTACAATCGAGTGTAGATGTAACCTGCTGAAGGCAAGTTTATATCGTATCACATAAACTGTTCTGCGAACATAGGACGGCTAGTCACTTTGTATGGTTACGAGAGCTCGGTTTCGTTTGTAGAAAGTTGCTGATGGTTTGAGTTGTTTAACTATCACTAAACATTCCATAAAAAACTCGTCTGCGCGAATTAAGAATTTTTTGTAAGTCCCTTTCGATACTCAGTACCATATTACTACCCTTTAGTTAGTAAAACGCTCAATGTACGGTACTAGGAAACATTTATTGTTATTATTTCAGCCCCGAGCACCCATATCCCTTTATATGCTTAAAAGATTCTACCAGTCATTATCTAATCAGAGTTAAGTTTGTGCTGACTTAAATTAAGCAGGTAAAACTACTCTCAGCTCAATCTCACATGTGTACACTAGTAAGTAACAAAGTGATGTATAATATATATATATATATATATATATATATATATATATATATATATATATATATATATCTTGTTATATTCACAACTAAGTACACTTGTCATACGCGATTGTCCTGGTAGCTCAGATTGGAATTTGACCCAATGGTCCTGGGTTCGAACCCCTGCTAGGAATATATTATTGTCTCATCTTCGTCCAACCGGTAGATTTTTTTCCATGTGACAAAAAAAGTGAAACACTCGTGAAAGGAATACACTTAAGTAGCATATACACACACATACATACATATATACATATATATATACATATACATATATATATATATACTTGTTAGAAAATGCATAAATATGCAAATAAAATACAACTTTTCTATTCCGTGCTTGCTATTGAACCTCTGTAAACCACCCCATTCCGTAGCCAGCGGGAGCAACTATGACGGTTGTCTGTCTGATGTCTGGCCTGACTGCGTATCAGGACCAGACTGTGGTCAAAACATCAAAACATACGAACAGAAAATCCCAGTAGGCTACTACAGTAGAAGCATCCATTGAGCTTTGCTATACAGAATGTTACACAATTTCATCGCAGCTGTAGGTAGGCCCATACCAGATGAATTAGACGCCCCCATTTGCCGCTCTAGCATCGAGGTGGGTCAAGCGTCGCGTGTGCATCATTGCAGCAAGAGGATCAATATGGATTGCTGAGTTAGCTGATGCACATTTCGTGTATGGATTAGCAAATGGTAACTGCAGCGCTGCACAGTGTTTGTATTGAGCACCTTCCAACAACTACGGTGTCCAGATAGAGGACACGGAACCTTCAAACCAGTCAATCGTGACAAACGGCCTTGAGGGGTGAGTATGCCGGCAAGGGAAGATGCTGGTTGAGAAGCCCAATGTCAGCACACGAATAGTAGCTACTACATTTAATGTCGACCATATGCTGGCTTGGAGTGTGCTTCATGAAAAAAAGTTGATTCCATACAATGTACAGCGTGTTCAGGCCCTGACACCTGCGGATTTTCCTTTTCGCGTACGTTTCGCCTTTGGTTTGGCGAACAGTGCTTGGACGCTGCCTTCTGTCTTGTTTACTTGCGAAACGACATTAAAACGGGACCAAATAATGAACTATAATATTGAACATCATAGTATGGTGCAAACAGCCATCAACAACAGTTCTCTGTCAATGTTTGGGCTGGTATCGTGGGTGACTGTTTATTAGAGCCTTATTTTATGCCACGAAAACTCAACTGTGAGACACACGAAGCATTCTTAACAAACGACATGTCTGTTTTGTTGGAAGATTTCCCATTACACATACGTCAGAACATGTACTTCATGTATGACGGAGCTCCTGCGCACTTCTCTGGCCGTGCACGACGGCGCCTAGATGCAATGTTTGGTGAGTGTTGGATAGGTAGAGGTTGCCCTATTCCGTGACCACCCAGGAGCCTTGTTTTGAATCCACTAGACATTTATTTGTAGGGGTATTTAAAGGCACTTGTGTATGCTACCGTTGTATGTGACGAGGAAACTCTTCGTAACCGTATTGTGGTGGGGGGCGACGTAATCAGAAATTACCCAGGGATTCATCAACGTATCCGGCAGTCGATGCAACGGTGGGTCGAATCACGTGTTCGTGCTGAAGGAGTGTGCATTGAACATTTTATTTAAAGTCGTTAGTGGCAACGATATAGTTTCACAAGTTCCTAACAATTGTCACAGTTGCTCCTACTGTCTGTATGTTAGTGGCGTAGTGTATGGCATAGTAACATGTTACGGTCTGCTGTAATGGCTCCCCATAGAATCATGATCCTACCCGCGTGATATCAACCATACGTCATGTATTGCCAACTGTAGCGCAGAAACTGTGTGTTTTTGGACCTATGTGTTCCTCTACATGTGAGGATTGTTTCCTCAGAATATTGACATGGAATTTTGCAACATTCTGTATAGTCGCGTTTAACGTAACCACAAATACTTTGTCGCCTCTTATGAGCACATCAATATTGGAATCACAAATGATGAGATAATGAATTAGGAATTCATTTTTATTTATCTGTTACATAACATTACATTTTATAATTCGGTGTGAATTTTGTACTTAACTGCTCCTACTGCATGCGATAACTTGAGTTGTATTAATTAGAAACATATATTTATCATATTAATTTTGTATTTCCTAAAATGTTTCTTACAATGGTTTATTAGTCCAGATATAACGGTCTTGAGGCTAGGTAAAATAATAAATTCAGCTTCTGTTGTCACCAACAAACACTAGAAAGATCTAGACTCAGAAAGAAATGAAGGAAAATTCAACATGCTGAGTAGGAACAGGAACATTTCTCTGATTCAGTGACCTGTAGGCTAGACTCCACAACCCTATGCACGCTTTGGGCTTCACAGTTAGTTCATTGGCAGTTGAGACACTTTCACACTTGACCAGAAGTTTGGTATTGTATTCCTTGCAAGCTTGTTATTGGCTCTGACATCTGCCGGGAAAGTCTGATTGAACTGTTTTAAAAGTGACTAATTATTTCGGAGTGCAATATTTCTAATATACCCTGGATTATTTCGTGAAATTTTCCCCTCCCTAATTGAGTCACACAAGCTATCAATAAAACCACTGGTGTTCGGAGAAAACAATTTTACACCCGCTTGTTTCAGTTCCTTATGTGAATCCTCCAACTCCGAATCATGGCCAGTAAATGGATGTTTCCAACTCTCAGCCAGGGTCCGCGGTGGTCGAGTGGTCAGACTTCTCGCCTCCCACCAAGGCGACCGGGGCTTGATTCCCGGAGGGGTCGCTCCCAGGATTTTCGCATGTGGGAATCGTACCGGACGATACCATTGGTCAGCAGGTTTTCTCGGGGATCTCCCGTTTCCCCCGGCCGTTCATCCCGGCGCTGCTCCATACTCACCTCATGTCACCCCTCACCAGTGCTGAAGACCTCGATGTTGAGCATTGACCAAACATATCTCACTCAACTCTCAGCGTCTTGGGCTTCCACTTGCGAATCACAAACGTACGGTGTCATTGTAATCACTCAGTCTGATTGGCTCAGACAAATGATAGATGCTTGTCCACAAAGACACGCAGCCAGTAACCTTGAAGCAGAGCTGTAGACATGAACATAAGACATTCAAACAGGTTGATGCAGTATTATTTCCACCAAACAGTAGTGGCTCTTACTATTAAACTCCGTGAAGAAACCACTGTAAGAGTGTTTTGCGCTGTAGATGCTCCAGTCTTCGTCGCCCGTTGCGTTCATGACTAGGAATACATGTTTTTAGCGAAAATAATTTTGCCCCAGTTTGTTTCGGTGTCTTTCGTGCACTGCGGCAGTTCTGTATCGTTGTCAGTGATTGGCTGTTTTAAGTGTCACAAGCCTTGGTATTCTACCGCAAACCACAGACGTGTGGTGTTGCAGGAACCTTATTGTGATTGGCTCAGTCAAATGAGATACGCACGCTGCCAGTAAATCCATGAAGCAGAACTGCAGCTGTGTAGGTAAGGCACTAGAACCAACTAGGGCAAAATTCTTCCCGCAAAAGACATGAGTAGAGGCAATATTATTTCGCGTATTGTATCTACGTCAGGTTGAATGCCAATAATGTATACTTCACTACTCCTTCTGTGATTAGACGACACCTGTTCCAACACATATTCGACGACTGTAAGCCAGTGATGAATAAGGAAAAAAGTCGTGGTGGTAACACGTGTTACTGTTATAAGCCAATAGATATTTGACTTAACCCAGTATGTGTATAGGTCTGAGAAGTCTAGGCTGTTGGCAGATTAATACACGAAATTCTCGTACCTCTAGACATGAGGCGTGTATATACTTGTGTAGACGACCTCTGGGCGCGCAAGTGCCGGGTGTTGCGGTGTCTCCGAGCTCAGGCGGAGGAGGCTATAAGAAGGCTCTTGATTGCAGTCTATTTCCAGGCTGGCGCGGCTTGCTACTACGATCCTGGGTTACCTTGGTAACGGGCCACCTGTGGAGCTACGTGTGACGTCACAGGTGCTGGTGGGAAGACGCCTACCTCACATCACTAAGGTAGAGAGAACACTTCACTCCTGTACGCCCACGTGTTTACCATACACCTCCGTTATGTTTACTGAACTATAGACAACTATGCGTGGGAATGTCTTCGTTGCGTGTGTACCAGGACCAAACAAGACACGGTGTTTACTGTAGTTGTTCCGATGTCGCTTCTCGCAACCAACTAAAGAAGGTCCTGGTTATCGGCGATAGAGATGGATGGTATACAGCGGAAATGTTTTGTGCCAACATACCCTTGAAAACGCTGTTGTTTCTCGCAACATGTGTGAGTGGGCGATACATGTCAAACACTGCGTAGCTGTCTGTAGACCAATAAAGGCATCAAATATTGCAATAATGATATTATTATTGGCTCAGTCAAATAGGGTAACAGTTGCGCGTAAAGGGAAAGGTCAGCGAGCTTTTAATAAGCTGAACGTGCGTTGAAACGCAGCAAATAGTCAAGTTTTCCCGCGAATTACCTTCATCTCTAGTCTTGCTCGAGACACCCCGAAGATACCTGCTGCAAGGTAGGGCGAAATGTCGGTACGAGCTACCAACAAGACATGGCTCCAGCCCGGACGCCAAGACAACCACCTCTAGTAATAGTTTAAATTAACCAGTGATATAACAACGGTGGACAAATATATAAGACTCACGCTTGTAAAAATTAAGGATAACGATTACTAAGGACCCCTTTTCATCGCGAAAATTGGCTATTTCAGCTGTCACGAGCCTTGGTATTCTACTGGAAAATCACAGACAATTTTTCCATCAGTCGAATCAACCCAACAGAAATAAATGTATTTTGCATACGTTGTTTTGCGCTCTTGTAAATAACAGTATACAATATTATTAGAAATACATAAAACCTGTACTTACTAGCTACCAATAGCAGTGTTTTAAGTGTGTGTTCTAATTATACATACTGTATTTATAACATTATATTGTGACCAAGGGTAATGAAAGTACAAAAATAAAATCCAGATATTATATATTTTTTTACACTCATTTACATTTCATTCCCAATTAGAGACTTTGGCACCATCAGCGCCCCTCTTAGATCCGCCCCTGGGTTAAAGACAATGAGCAAAGTAATACAACTTATTAAGCAGGAAATGTCTCAAATGGGGAACTTGTTAAGAAGTATTTGTCTCGCGGCAGCCAAGCAAGTGTTGGCAATAACTACTGTATCTACATAATGAGGCGTGGGTACACAGCAAGTGTATAACAGTCGCTGGTCAGGTGCATGTGTGAGGGAGATACAGCACATTGGGCAAGAGAGGATACGTTGCGCAAGGACCGACTGCGGGCGCGGCGTGGGCAGCCGAGACTCAGGGGAAAGTGGACCTGGTAGACGGGAGAAAACTGCTCGAGACGTCGTCGTCGTCGGGTGGCGCTCATCCTCGCAGCTGGTGTGGTGGACGCCCAGGCGTATCCCTGCTGCGACATCTTGCGCAACGAAGAAGAAGACCCCTCGGGGCGAGTGACCACCCACCTGCAACATCATACACAGTGCGGCAACACCACAGCAACACTGGTCCATCCGCTCAGTCATCTGGCAGCAGTCTAAGTAGCGTAGTTAGGAACACTGCAACATATTTGCTGCCTGAAATTGTCTCGTATTAATATAAGACACAGTCGACATAACTGTTGTTGAAATATGCGCATTAACAGAAAGTATACGATGGTTAATTAAAATGTCAATGGTATAAGGGTTGATACAAGGATGTAACATATTGTGCCTTATTACTAAGTAATAGTCATGATTAAACGACAATACTATAATGGCTAGGGACCCTATTTTTTCCCGAAAAGAATTTAGCCCCAGTTTGTTTCAGTGCCTCACTTACACGTCTGCAATTCTGCTTCATGGTTATTGGCAGTGTGTCTGTGTGAAGAGCCGTGTCTCATTTGACTGAGCCAATTACAAAAACTTTCCTGCAACACCACACGTCTGTGATTTGCCGGTAGAATTTCAAGGCTTGTGACAGTTAAAATATCCAATCACTGACCACGGAGCAGAACTGCAGATGTGCAGTAAGGCACGGAAACAAAGTGGGGCAAAATTCTTTTCGCGCAAAACAAGGGTCCCTATTAATGGCACTAGTTGTCTTGGAAGTGCTGCACCAGGTGATTGTAATTATCGCGTACTGCCGGTGTATTGATGCGCTGACGTGTTGTTAACAAGCTGCCACCTCGTGTCTGTCAAATAAACTGTTTATCTTCTTGGATACGCTGACAAATGTTTAGATGCACAGTTGTTTTTTAAAATGGGTTGTAAATACATAGTATCCTGCAAGATGAATGTTATTGAGTACTGTTAAAAATAAACACTTTGCAAACGTTAAAACTATTGTTCCTACGCCTTCAAGAGTGAATAAGTGTAGATATTTTGGTCAGTACTTATCATATATATCATGTTTCGCTAGTCGAGCAACCGGCCCATCCTTCACCCGACCTTCTCTCACCCACATTGTGACCCTGCCACGTAGTGGATTACATCAAACCTGTAGTAAAACCACACGGGCTCGGGAATAAGGTTAAATTGGTAACACTCTTTTGTTTTAAGTATATATATAGATATTTTTCTAGCCTACGACAGAGTGGGCCTCGTAAGATGTAATCAATATAATCACAAAGTACTTAGGAATACAAAAGTGAAATAGCAGGAAGGACGACGAACTCAGTCACACATGCCAGCAACATGGCGGAGACACCTACCGCCAATCAGCGTAAGGCAGCTGCCCTGCTAGCCAGCAGCCAGGCCAATAGGAAACCTGTAGTTACATACAGGAACCAAACATACACCGGGCTGGTATCAACAACCTCGGACAACCAATAATCGGTGAAGTTCACCCGTATCAAATATACCGCCACGTCATTTCACGTCTGTATTACTATTTAGTATTTAGTCTATGATGTAATTTAGAACCCTAAAATATCACGTGTAAAGCAACCTGCTGGTTCAATTCCACAGTCCTTTGCATGCTGTCCTTAGCTAAGTGTTCAGCAGCTGCTTCTATAGGATGTGGCAAGCTGTACATCTGTCAAAGTAGCGCGGGAAACCGAGATTGTTTCAATGCATATTTGCTAACTGTCCAGTCGATGAAGTAACTCACATAATTCGCAATCTTATTCCTCCTCAAATAAATAATTTAAAATTTAAGGATATTTAGAAAAAAGTTATTCAAAGCGGAAAATATGACATTTTCGGAAGGTAATAACGCGTATCTGGAGGTTTTTTTTTTTTCGTCAGTTGTGAGTCAACATTTGACTGAGAGAAATGACGTTGTTGCTTGCTGAATGTTTGATATATATGTCGGAAAACTGTGACCGCAAACTCTGTCAAAAATTGTCATAAGATCTTGCAAGTCGCAACAAGCTACGATGTTCTGTATGATATTGTAGCACGAGACGTGTGTGCAGTTTGCTGTTTTCACCCTCTCTATTGATTGTATGCCTTCATACTGGGCTATACTGGGTCTCAGCCAGCTCAGCCAATGATAGTACGGTACATTGAAAGTTGTATACTGTTGACTGGACCAGTAGAAAGTTGGTTGACTGGCCACAAATACAGACATAGACACCGATGTTTGGTAGGAAGAATTTTGCACCAACTTATTTCAGTGACATGTGCACGCCTGCAGCTCTACTTTATAGTCAGTTATTGGACGTTTTAAATCTCACAGTGTCATGGTTCTACCAGCAAATCACAGACGCGTGGTGTTGCTGCAGCTGTTTTCTGGTTGGCTCAGTCAAATAAGCGAAACCTCTTCATAAAGACACACAGCCAATAACCTTGAAACAGAGCTGCAGATGTGCACGTAAGGCATTGAAGTGAGTTGGCGTGGAATTATTTTCACAAAAAAATTAGTGACTCTAAAGATATAGAGTAGAGACAGAACAAATTCTGAGGTTCGCAGACCTGTAGGCTAGACTTCACAGATATATGTATACTCGATCGTATACCTGTCAGTTGATCATTACTTGCTTGCCTTCACAGTGGTGCTAGGCAATCACTTGTATTTCACAGATATATGTATACTATATCATATACATGGCAGTTGATCATTACTTGCTTGCCTTCACAGTGGTGCTAGGCAATCACTTGTATTTCACAGATATATGTATACTAGATCATATACATGGCAGTTGATCATTACTTGCTTGCCTTCACAGTGGTGCTAGGCAATCACTTGTATTTCACAGATATATGTATACTAGATCGTATACCTGTCAGTTGATCATTACTTGCTTGCCTTCACAGTGGTGCTAGGCAATCACTTGTATTTCACAGATATATGTAAACTAGATCATATACATGGCAGTTGATCATTACCTGCTTGCCTTCACAGTGGTGCTAGGCAATCACTTGTATTTCAAAACAACTCATTTGATTCACATTTCAGTGACACGAGTATTGAGGGCTTACCTCCGAGTCACAGGTGTTTGGTGTCATAGCTACCTTACTGTGACTGGTCCAGTCAAATAAAAAAGAAAAAACCACCACGAAAAACTGCACTTCGCCAATAGGAGTGCAGCAGTTGAATTGTCGCTTGTGCAGAAAGAATCCGCTGAGAAAATGTTTCTTAAATCATTTCTAAGCTTTAGCTTGTTAAGTGGCTCACAGCCCTCCAGGAGATGTCAAGAAACTTGCTTGCCAATAGCGAAAAACGTTGTAACTTTTTTTTTTTTTTAGTCAAGCTTGTCCCCAAAATAATACTCGAGTCCTTCACATCCATATCACGGAATAAATCTGAGTCCCTAACATCATGAATTAGTGCTGTAGCAATTATTGGTGCAAACGTTTCGTTTTTGTTTACGTTAAGCATCTGGGGTAAATTGTTTTGACGGTACATTTTCCAGTGATTAAATTTCTTCTTAGTGTGAAATTGCACGTATTATAATTTTGGTGGTTATTTCTACACATTTTTTGTAGATAATGCTATCTTTCAAGGCACATCTGACGTGTTTACACGAGAAAAAGTAAGTAACAAATCACATACCTATACATAACACTGGGCAATCAGGTACACGGTATAGACATACGAGCAATATAGAACTTGAATAACAACAAAGAATTATTTTCAGGTAATGTCCCTTAGATGGTAAAGGCAAAACAGTGAGAGGGACAATCTATACACACACACAATCAAATACAAGGCATTTACACAGGACTACTAAAGTGAGAGGGACAATCTATACACACACACAATCAAATACAAGGCATTTACACAGGACTACTAAAGTGAGAGGGACAATCTATACACACACACAATCAAATACAAGACATTTACACAGGACTACTAAAGTGAGAGGG
>PNEQ01134446.1:67252-81333 GCA_003012365.1 Medauroidea extradentata | reverse complement strand
AAAAAATTGCGTCGTATTCACCAGTCATGGCATAATATTCTGTAATAATTTCATTATTTACCGTGAGCTGTATAAAAAGTTATTAGGGGGGGACATACAGACATACATACATCCATACAGATTTACAGACATACAGACAGACAGACAGACGCGCGATCTCATAAGCCTATCTTTCCTAGAGGAAAGTAGGCTAAAAATTCAACTACCATCTCTGCACTGCAGAGTATGGTAAATAGAATTTGCGCTATAATCGGAAATCAAACATTTTTATCCTCAGAGTTTCATAAAACCGAAAAAAAAATTAATAATCCAATACGGGACCTCCCTGGACAGGATGCGTTTGCGTGTGTGAGGCAGGAGCAGTTCGGCGGCAGTTGAGCGACGTATGTAATGCATTATCGCCTCTCCGCGCAAGCTACTCAGCTCGTATGCAGTACTTTACTAATTTCCTGTTCCATTTGGGAATTTAAGCTGTAGCCAATTTTTTTTTTTATTTCTGAACAGCGTACTTAAAAGTCAAGCTCTTGTTTATACAGTTGCGTTTTTCGAATCCGGTTGTTATCTTTCCAGACACGGCAGCCTGGAAAACCCATTTTTGGCCATTTTGAGGGGCCCGAGAACGATGTTTCTAATAAACGTGCCGAATTTTTAAAACTTTAGAGACATGGTTTGAAGTGCGTGATTTTTCGTAGATATACAAATACTATGTGCATTAAATAGTTTCGTAAAAATAGCCGTAACACTCTGCAATGCATTTGAAGCGTAGATAGGGAGGCCCCTTGAAGTACAAACATATAATATGAACTGTGCAGGGGGCGTTCGCTGACATCACGAGCTACATGCTGATGACGGAGTCCTCGGTGAAGGCGGTGGGAGAGAAATTGCCCTCACACCGCGTCGTTCCTCTCCAGTTTCGCCCCAACCTCGTTGTACGCGGTTCCGAGGTCTACGAGGAAGATTCCTGGACGTGGGTGAAGATAGGAGACAACGTCATCCTGAAGACCGCCGCACCTTGCACCAGGTGATGCTCCTTACATCAGTATAGGCTGTTCGGAATAAAGTGAGCACTCAAAAAAGCCCTCCTCAAGTTATATTCTCAGCCAATTCGTATATTACCGCGCGTAATGCTTAACGACGGGAATAGTCTAACCTCTCTGGACACGTCGTTATTTGTTTGCGCGTGTAAGATAAATTGTGCAGTCAGTAGGTACCTATATAGTTTGAAAAAAAGTTTATTAATTTAAATAGGTACAACACGGAACTACATTCGGCAATTTGCTGTCAAACGTACGAGTAATATAACTAACGTTATGTTTTATTATGTGCAGTGTCAGTTAGTGATTTTTTTCGAAGATTAATTCTTTAGTGCTTACTTTATCCCGAACGACCTATACTATGGTCTTAAGCCTAGTACACGGGCATCTTTATTGTACAAGAAAGTGAATGCCTTATTGCTCACTTGGACTTGCAGCAAACTTGTATCGTGTGAAAGGTCACCGAGAATATTAGGACTTGTATGCTAGCTACTGCGGGATAGGAATGATTCAGTTTTTCTTTATGTTTCTTGTATAAGTCGAATGTAAACAAACAATTTCTATTCACGCGCAACTGTTTTTGAACGAAGTAACTTACGAAGACTATATATTTTGAAATAAATACTTTCCAGTTGGTCAACATGTGATAATTCCTAGATGGTGTACCATGTCACATAAACCAGGATATATTCTACTACCGACAATATTCCCACTTTTACATTTTATTTTTGGTGCAAACACAATAAATATTAAAGGAATGACCTAAATGCAGCTTTAAAATCTGCATTCAACATTTTAATAGTATACACCATTTGTACAAGAAAGTTCACCATGTGAACCAAATAGTTAATTTAGTAAGATACTATCTAGAATGCTAGTTTGTGCTCCCTGTCTTGTGTACTATTAATGCTTAATTTCATGTATAAAATATATTCATGTGTGTACTACACTGAGAGAAAGAAATTGTTCACATAACAAAATATATTTGTTTGAGGAATATGTGTTTTACTGAAACATGCGATGTTTCACTTAAAAACGCCTTGTTTACAAAAAAACATACAAATTTTTTTACTGTCACCAGGTAATATGGTTGAACATATTTGTTTCAGTTAATCAATATTTTGTTGGCATAACAAAGTCGCAGTTAGTTGTCTCAGTCTATATTTTTAGTTGTCTCAGTCTATATTTGTGGCAATAAACTGAATTTTCACTTGAAACATTCGTTGTTGTTTCTCTCAAACAAATGTAGTTTGGTTAGCGCAAACATTTGTGATCAAACATGTCATTCGGGTCTACCAAATATAAACTTGTTTCGCCGTATACGTACTTAACATTTGTTTGCGTGAAAGATGTAATATCATTGTTGTGTTAAACACAGTTGTTTGTATAACGTGATCAAGATGTCGGACACGCTGCCAACTTATTCGTTTTGGTTAGTTATGTTTTTGTTTCATTCAATATATATTTTCGTTAAAATGTGGTTATTTATAATAAACAATGTAACAAACGCAACCCATTAATTTTCTATCGGTTTAATAAACACATACCCAATTTTGTTAACTATTCCTGATATATCATCATAACCCAACTGTTGTACGACAGTTCTGCTGGTCTAGTGGTTAAGGTAATAGGCTTCTTATTTTAGGTTTTCGGGTTCAAATCCCACCTCTGCCAAGAAATTTAACTTTGTATAAAAACATGCAGTATATGATTAGAAACGTGAATAGTATCTCCGAAATAGGAAAATCGGCGAATAATTGGTTTATTTTCTATTTTAAACAACCGGACAATGGCAGGATTGTAACCTAAAACATTCTTATTGTTTCACTCAAACAAATGCAGCTTGGTAAGCACAAACATATTTCACCAAACATATTATTTAGTTCTACCAAATGTATATTTGTTCTGCCATATATGACCGTACCATTTGTTTGAGGGAAACCAATTATATTTTATAGTACCATTTCTTTTTCTCAGTGTAGGTTTTACACTGTAATTTCTAAACAGAATGTTAAAATAAAAGTGTTTCTCATTTTTAGATGAGATTGTGTAAATTAAGGTCGCTGGACCCGTACATGTTAATAATATTTATATTGGTGCTAAACACCGTTTGACTTTTACATACCAGATAACATGCTATTCCCCCAAATAAAAAAAATACTGGGCCTCGTAGGGTTTACATAACCACTCATCAAAGTCTCAAAGTGGCCGTTGCGACGTAGTCAAAATAATAATTATAAGAATAACAATTAACTTGTAAAAACACATTAACTGAAAATCAGTGTTATCAATGTATTTTGTGACGCGTTTGACATCAGTTATTTTTGAAAATTGCAATAACCGCCACAGCTCAAAACTAAGTAAAAATTTACTCATATTAATATATAAAAAATAAAAAATATATGCATTTATTCCAAATGTGTCTTGAATGAAGTAGCTCATAGCATTTAGTATCAATATGATTTATCTTTCTGCCAGTTAGTAACTTTTTAGATTTGGCTACACCGAAACTGGGTTTTGGAACCTTGATGAGTGATTGTGCAAATCTGTGGCGCTTAATTTTTTTTATTTAGGGAAATGACTTGTTATCGGATGTTCGAAAGTGGAACAATGTTTGGCATGAATATAAAATAAAAGATCTTTACGTGACCAACGTCCATGAAACAATACAAAAATGTCTTGATGAACACGAGTCCTGAAAAGAACACCATAAAAGTTATGAGCAATTGTTTACTATTCGCCAACACTACAGGAGTTGCTCAATGTCCCTTCCATTCATAGTAAGCCTAATGGATTTGTGTGTCATATGTTGAACACTTGGTCATGGATGTGCTAGGAGGCATTGTAGACTCTTGATGGCTTTTCAATGATTGGGCTGCATACACTAAATACTATACGTTTTACTGCAGTAAAAAATTAAACGGATTTTTTTTCAGCGAACAGGAAAGACCAACGTATTGTCTATCCATGACTCTTCAAATAACGAAAACTTTTTTTTTTATCATCAAGTATCTTAGGTGAAATTTAGACACACTTTGCACGATACGCCCATTTGACAAATATCGTTTTCTACATTGAGAAGAGTAAAGTATTGTTGTAGTCTATCACATGAACTAGTGCATTTATCTGAAAATTCTGTTAGCACAGTTCTATGCGGTAATTCACGAAACATCATTTAGTTTCCAGGATTTTCTGGAATGGCATGTTAATATTAAATTATCATGCATTTGCACGTTACTCAAACAATAGTAGTAGATTTGGTTTCTGAAATTACACTTGTTCGCTGTCAAAAAGTGCTTTCGTTCGTGGAATAACCTAAGTAGGAATAAAGCTGAGAAAAAAGTTAAGATCCGTGTGTTTTCAATTGGAAGTACATGTTTGCTCACAGTTTTCAAGACACTGATCAAATTTGCCGACGGTGTTTTATAGATACGGGAATCGCACAGAGATAGGAAAGAAAATAGGCAGCAGTAACACGCATTTCGGCTCGTCAGTAAATAATGTCAGTCAGTATATACACAAAATTTTCCATTCTCTGGGACCGTTACTGGCTGAATTTTTCCTTCGTTTCACACATTGTTCGTCTTTCCACATACGTATCCGAGTATCCGCTGGTGTCGGATAGTAAAGGAGCATATTTGGGGAGAAAATGTTATTCATACAGATCCTTTAAAAACAATTAAATGTGAGGACAAGTCGATTTTACATATATTACATTTTATCTCACGCCCGTTTTCTAGAGTGTTTCTGCTGTTGTAACTAAAATATCTTATGTACGTAGAAGAAATATCGCACGTGAAATAGAGGACACATTAAGCCGATTGTCTTGTTCACAGTCTAGATGTCCACGAGTAAAATGACGTCTCGTTTACACCAACGATAAAGAAAGTTTCACAATGAGTAAGTAAATATTGCATCGTTTTTGACATTAAAATTTATGTAACAGTGAATTGTAATATTTCATGTTGTATACAATTTTCAGCATTTTATCAATATGGAACTTGTTCACGTGGCAATGAGCTTTTATCACAAAATCTACTCTTTGTGGACAACTACTTAACACGAAGCTTGTGAGATACTGGATGTTTGTTTAGGAAAGGAAAATGACAATAATATATTTTAGCAACGTAAATTTTTAGCACACTAGTTGTATGTTTACGATTATTTCGTTGTTAATTATATTTTAATGTTATTTATAGCGTAAATCATTATTTTCTAAGCAGTTTTCAAAATTAATTTTTGTTTAATTTAAAAAATAATGTGTAAAATATTACGTAAAAAGCAGATTAATATATTTCATTTAGGAAAATATGTTTATCTGACATAATTTTATTCTTTCACAGAGATGCTATATACTTTCAGTTTCTTGGGAATTTCCGAAATTTTTCACGTAGAACGTGTTGGAATTAAACTATATTAAAATAAGCTTACAGTCTCTTTCCCCATACAGTACCCAATATTTATAAGGTATGTAGTACCATTGGGTGGTTTCGTATCATACTAGGTAACACATTCCTAGATATGACTGTACGAAAAAGCATTCTTTCTTTTTTAATGTTAGGATCTAATACGGTGTTTTTTTATCCATGTAATTTTTAATAATTACGGAATAATGCTCTCCTTAAATATGTTTTCTTTTCGTAGACCAGTAAATTGAGTGCACTGAAAGATATGTTTTCTAATAGTTCTTCTCTAGCAAACTATTCTATAGTACTCACACAATTATTTTTCCGACGACCACAGTTTTTTAGAAGAAATGAAAAATATTTTTTTGAGCACATGAATTTTTCAGGGCACATGTCAGTACATTAGGTAGCTGCCGCAAAATATTTTTCCATGCATACGTACAATAGCTAAAAAAACAATTATAATCCACTTCAACAGTGATGAACAGCCAGGTATTCGAGCACACTAACAAATTTTATTATACCAAAAAATTTTCAGTAAATAGTCTGTATACATTTTTTATGAGACTGTGATACATTAATGGCACTTTCTAGTACATTCTTACGTCGCTACATCTCTACTCTTGTGAATTTTAACTGATATCTACGTAGTAGGACTAACTGTCTCTTCGACAAAGCAGTAATTAGAGACGAAATCAAATGGCAAGGGAATTACGGACACGAAAGGAACACGAACGGTAGCGGCCATGGCCTTTATTAATACACTTTCTCTTTCACGTGGAGTAAGTTCGGAAGATAAACAAAACCGCATTCAGCATTCCCGGACCTGCCACGTAGCTCGTGACTTCCAGAATTATAGTTCAGTGTTTTCAAAACTGCAATACGTCGTACGGATTTTTTTTCTACTGATGTGGAAGAAAGGAACAGTTCTACCAGTTTCTTGATTGTCATAGTTAGACAAAAGTTTAGTAGTCTAAGAATCGAAAACGACATAGTTATATAATTTTCTTTGCTTCTCGGTTTGAGTCGCGTCTTGTGTTGCAACTTACGTTTTGATAGTTCTTGCAACTGTCATCCTCAGGTCGATGCAGGATCAGACGTGGCTCAACTCCAGAAGCCAAGACAATTACGATAATGGCCGCTAAAGCCTGCAACCTAAATATTGTTTTATATTCGACGTAGTTATTAATGACTACAGACGTGAAATTTATCCCGTTAATTTCTGACTGTAGACTAGAATACAAATAGTAGTCTCGTTCTGGCTTTCCGGTTGGCAGAAAATATCGTGTTCTGCCAGGGACAGTGTTTCTGTCCTATAATTTTAAGTCTCAAATCAGGGTTGCCAACTTCACGTGAAGCCGCCACACATGTAAAATATTTCTTTATCGCAAGCAGAGGTTGCGTTTGGCGCAGTGGTTAGAGCGCTCACCTACCACCAAGGCGATCCGGGTTCGACGGGGTCTGTGTCTGGATTTTCCTATGTGGGAATCATGCCGGGTGATGTCGCTGGTCGGCGAATTTTCTCGGGGTTTTCCCGTTATCCCCGCTCCCTCGTTCCGGCACTGCTCCGTACTCACATCATGTCACCCTTCCCCAACCACAACATAATATTTTGGATTTAAAAAATCGCAAAAATACAGGTATAAAGTTGAAAACTCAGACAATTTTTTTATATATAAAAGTTTTCCACTGTTAGTTTTTCTAATGTTAGGTTATGTAGCCCACGGGATGTTACTCCACAATGAATTATTTCGTTTATGTAAACTGGTTTTTCACAATTTGCATGGCAGCGTAACATGCAAATTTTGAATTTGACGCACTGTTATGAGAAAACTATGCGAGCTAAACTTATTTCGTAAGAGAAAACTGTACTCACGAGTATCATCTACAAAACTAATACTAGTTCGTAAAAATATAAAATTTTGAAATCATTCGCACTTGAACAACTTTAAGGGCGCGGTTCACCTCAGTTTTCAACGTCTTTTATATTTTTGTATTTGTACCAGATATTTTTTTTTTTCATGTTTTAGACATAAATTGTGACTTAATCTTCCTCTTCGAAAATTGTTGTATCTCTCATAGTTTTCGCGTAATGAGTCGTAAACGTCAAAATTTGCACTTTACGGTTTTATGTACGCCACTAAAACCAACTGACTTACCAAGTCGAAAAAAATTCAGTGAATATCACTGTTGTAGGCTATGAAATGACACATATAAAAAAATAATATACTTTTGTATTTTAAAAATGCAGAATTTTGAATATTTTTTTAAATACAAAAATTAATTTATTTTTGGTTTTTATGTATGTCAAATCATACTCTAGACTACGACATTGTTATAAACTGGGAATTTTTTTCGGTTTGGTATGTTTGTTGGTTTTAGTGGCGTACATAAAACCGTAAAGTGCAAATTTTGACGTTTACGACTAATTGCGCGAAAACTATGAGAGATAGCCTACAACAGTTTTCTAAGAGGAAGATTTAGTCATAATTTATGTCCAAAATAAGAAAAAAATCTGGTACTAATGTAAAAATATAAAAAGACGTTGAAAACTGAGAGGCAAGTATAGGGATTTACGTACTATTTTATGTGTTCATTAAATTTTAATGTTATAGCTTAAAAATCTATTTTTTGCATTGAGACAGAAATAATAATGCCGGAATGATTTCTGAAATGATATTTTCGTGTGGTGTTTGATGATTAAAATTTTATTTTTTTTTTCACAGTTTTCAGAGTATTTGAAAAGAGCCCTAAATACCTACCCTATATAAATGTGGACCTCTCCCAGATGAACAAAAATTAGTTGCTGGCATATCTGTAGGGTTCACAGATATCGAGTCTCACCGTACATAGGCCCCTAATCAAATTTGTACTTTTTTAGTCTTGTTTCTTCAAGTGCTTAGATTTAGGCAGAACCTTTAATAACAACAGGAACAATTAACCCAAACAAATTTTTAAAGAAAATCATAATATTGGATGTCATCATAATTAATAATTTTTGTAAAAGAGATAATTATATAATACACTGGAACCTCTGTATATTGAATCACCATGTATAAAATGTCCGCATCTATAGAACACATTCTGTGGTTCCGTTTCTTATTCATCTGCATTTCAAGTCCACATCCATTGAATGTATGCATGTACTGAAATGTTTTGTCCGTCCCCCGAGAAACGATAGATAGAGGTTCAACTGTATTTGATAACATTCATATTTTCGTAACAGACGATAATTTTATGCTTTCTATACGTCAGGTATTGGGTCGTATTTTTTTAATTGTGATTTGCATTTTAGTAATGTTGTTGCACATGTAGCCCTATACAAAAAAAATGAAAGTAAATTTTTCCAAAATTAGGGAAAGGATAGAAAAGACACAATTTTATAGCTTTCTTGTCATGCAAATTCATCAGAGTTCATCCTGATAGCGTTTTGAACATTAATCTATATTCTTAGAAAGAATATATATATATATATATATATATATATATATATATATATATATATATATATATATCCCATTTACAGACGCCGTATTACTTGAGAGTTTCGTGTATAAATTTGAAACTATGTATAATATTCTTGTGCAGTTTTCAACTTATTGTTGAAAATATCAACTATACGGTTTTACTACAGCGAGACAAATTATTTCTTCACTACAGAATAAATATCGTTCATGAGTAAAGTTCCTTATCTTATTACATCATCATAAGAAAAGATTTCACATAAAGTTAAAATACTGGTATTTTAGATAAGAATAATTATTACACTTAATAGTATATTGCACTTTGCTTAAAATAATTATTTTATATATCTATTAATTGGTACTATTAATATTGTAATTTTGAAATAGCGACAAACTTATATTTACAAATATGTAGTAAACAATTTACCTCTCCATAACGGAAAGAAAAAGAACACGAAACGAGACATTCAAACATTAACGCGTCTGTTTATTCCATGATTATGTATTTTTCGATAATTATGTATGAAAACTGCATATTAATATTAATGAATCCTGTAGTACTTTTAGACGTACAAACTAAATAATTACAATATATGTAATAGTGCTTTTCTTTGTTGCTAACTCCAAGTATTCCGCATAAATCACGCGGTTTTTTCCGGAAAATATATTATGTAGTTCGGTATGAAATTGTCCTGAGATAAAAGAAGATAATGAGTTAACGTTCACTTTGCAAATAACGTGTAGGCGGCAGGTCGTGAATATTAAATGAAGTGTACTATTCTACGGTAAAATGTAAAGCGAAAATGGCTTTACGTGAAATAACATTGGAGGCTTGATTTCTGAGAGACATTATGATGCACCTACTATTGCATTACACGCGCTAAAATATGGACGTTAATCAGTATACACAACTTTGAATATCCACCTTTTATAGTTAAAAACAGCATAGTTTATGACTAAATATGGAATTCACCGAATTTGATGTATAGAACGTGACTTTGCTGAAAACATTCTATGAGTAGGTTACTGTAATGAGCTTTAACTTTCCTTGTTCATTTTATTATTCCTCATTATTTATTTCATCCATTTTGACAACTATCACATAGTTACTCCTCTACTTATACATATCATAACAAACACAGTCATAGAGGTAATGATAAGAGCAATACTAAAAACCTTATTACCAACCACCTAACTTTGCTAATTGCAACACATCTTCCCCTCTTTGACAAAATACTTATAACCTTAATAACAAACATAAACTCTGTTACCACACATTTTCTCCCCTTTGAAGGGATATGCATGACTAATGTAAACGGGCAATTCAGTCAACCTGTCTTTACAAATTTAGTCTCTGTTTTGGTTTCACTTCCCTTCCACTCCTAGTCCTTACTGGAGTTTTCACCCCTTTACAGTCTTGTGCTTCTACTCTAGGTCACCCCTTCCATCCTTCTTCCTTCTCTTCTCTTCTTCTAGATGTGCACCTTGTTCGTCTTCCTGCTTTACACTGCCTTCTTCACACCCTTCTTGTACTCTCGTCTGTGGATCGACTTGATACTCTCGTACCCTGTGTTCTGGACATCTGCTGTGATATCAGGTGGACTTTTTTCTTGACATCTCCTTCCTTGCTAAGCTCCTTTCTACTTTATTAGTTTTCTCAGTCTTCTCTTGAACTGGCTTTCCAACAACTTTCAAGTAATGCTTATTTCGTCGGATTATTCGGCCACCTGACGAGACCAAGTAGGACCTCGGGGTATCTGCTTCTGACACTATTACTCCATATCTCTGCAAGTCTGTGATCCATACTCTCTCGTGCGTCTGGAATGAAGGACGCATACACACTCGATGATGTCTGTCGAAATTTGTCTTTTGATAGAATTTTGCTTCCCTATGCATTGTCTCAAACTCTTCTCTATCCACTGTGAACAGTTGTTAAGTTTTCTTGGGCAACAGGTAATATATCCCTCAGTGATCTACCCATTAGAAGTTGAGCAGGACTGTACTTGAGACCTGATAGAGGGGTGTTACGACATGATAATAACCCTAGGTATGGTCTTCCGATCTTTGAATAATGTTTTTAACAATTTTCACAGCTGCTTCCACTTGACCATTACTCTGGGCATGTTTGGGACAACTAGTGATGTGTGTAAAGCCATGTTCTTTGGCAAATTTCTAAAATTCTTGAGAGCTATACTGTGTTCCGTTGTCTGACCTAAGCACTCTAGGAATTCCTTGTCGCGAGAAAGCAGCTTTACATCTCGATATTGTTGTTGAAGATGAAATGTTTGGCAACTCGAACATTTCTGGATATTTTGAATAGTAGTCTATCAACAGAAGGTAACTCTTTCCATTATGTTCTGCTAGATCTGTACCTACTACCTCCCATGGTACTTTGGGTAAGGATGAAGGAATAAGAGGCTCTAGACTATTCGATTTCTCTTTTATGCATGTTTCACTGCTGGATACATACGTTTTTACGTCTTTTGTGATGCCTGGCCACCACACAGTTGCTCGAGCTCTTTCGATGCACTTCTTGATGCCCATGTGTCCTAAATGAATCCTTGCCCACGTCCCCTTCCTCAGTACTGTTGGTATTATCAGAGTTGTTCCCTTCATTAATAATCCTCTTGTAATTGATAGCTCCCCTTGTACTGACCAAAAGGCCCGACATGAAACTGGTACTTCAGTTGGTTTCTTAGGCCATCCTGTCTGCACAAGTTGTTTTAGGTCCTTGTAAGTTGTATCTGTCTTTTGGGCTAGTAGTACCTCTTGAATTCTTGTGTCAGAGGCTGGGAACCCTGCCATGAACTGGGATTCACATTCTTCAATCTCAGAAATGTTAAGATCATCCTTTTCCTCTGCTGCCCCAACCGGGAAACGTGACAATGCATCTGGTGTATAAAATTTCTTACCAGCAATATGCTGTATCTGATAGGAGTACCTCATCAACCTCATTAGATATCTCTGCAGTCTGGGTGGTAGTTCATCTACACATTTCTTGCCTAAAATGGACACTAGAGGTTGATGGTCCGTTCTGAGTAGTATATTCTTACCGAGAATGTACATATTAAATCTTTCACATGACCATGTAATCGCTAAAGCTTCCTTTTCAATTTGTGCATGTTTCTTTTCTGCTGGTGACATTGCTCTTGATGCATAAACCACCGGCTTCCAGTTACCATTTTCGTCTGGTTGTTCCAAGACTGCTCCCAGTCCATACGATGATGCATCAGCTCCGATGCAAACATCTTTATTGGGATTGTAGTGCAGTAACACTGGTGGACTGCACAATAATTCCTTGATGCTCTTAAATGACATTTCCTGTTGGTGTCCCCATATAAACGCATTGTCATATTTTAATAGCTGACGCAACGGCTCTGTAAGGGAAGCCAATTCTGGGGCAAACTTCCCAAGATAATTTACCATTCCTAACACTATTCTGATATCCTTGATGGATTGCGGCCGTGGCATCATCTGAATCACCTCAATTTTAGCAGGATCTGCTTCAATTCCCTCGTCAGACACCCCATGACCAAGGAATTTAACCCTCTTTTTTCCAAACCCGTATTTGTCATTCAATGTAATCCCTGCTGCTTCAATTTTTCTCAAGACTCGGTCCAGGTTTTCATTATATTCTCTTTCATTCGCACCCAGACCAAGATATCGTCCATATGACATATAACATTTTTAGTGTATGCTAAAATGCGAGACATATCCCTATGGTAAAACTCTGGTGCGCTTGTAATTCCAAATGGAAACCTGTTAAAGCAAAACTGCCAAACGGTGTAATAAAAGTCGTGAGAATCCGTGACTTTTCTTCTAGCTATACCATTTCTGACAATTTTTGTCTTGGATTCCTACCACAAGTCTATAACGCACCAATTCGTCTCTTAATGTTTTGTATTCGCAGTGCTCCGCCAGTGTGTGTAAGGCAGTTACAAATGAGTAAACAGACTCGTCTGACTGTTGTGAACGAAGGTTAAATTTTGCCCGTTCATAGATCACGTTTCTCCTTGGAATAAAATGTGATTCCAGTCGTTTCACGACCATCTCGTATGACTTTGAATCCTTCTCGGAAAGTTGGAAGGTGTTTATTATTTCCACTGCTTCTGGTCCAATTACGTACACTAGTCTACTAACCTGTATTTCTCCACTTTTCTCTGCCAACTCACTCACCAACTGATACCTTTCTAATCTTCTAATCCAAGTACACCATTCGTATGGTTTTCTAAAATCAAAATTGGCAGGCGGAGAAAGCATGCACATTGATTCTGCCATTTTCTACTTCTTTCTTCTTTTTTTTCACTTGCAATACTTTCTGCACTTTTATATTTTCCTCTGAACCTTCTATCCCACTTCTGACACCATGTAATGAGCTTTAACCCCCCTTGTTCCTTTTATTATTCCTCATTATTTATTTCATCCAATTTGACAACTATCACATAGTTACTCCTCTACTTATACATATCATAACAAACACAGTCATAGAGGTAATGATAAGAGCAATACTAAAAACCTTATTACCAACCACCTAACTTTCCTACATGCAACACAGTTACTTTCAAAGAATAAGAAAAAATACTGTGAATTTACTGAAAACATTCATTGAGTAGGTTACTTTCAAGCAAAAATAAAATTCAAAAATTATCATGTTAAATAGTGAAGTAGAAGTAAGAAGAATTCCCATGTTGCTAGTTCCTCTGGCGGATGGTTAACTTATGAATTGAAACACCCATTTTTTTCTCAATAAATCTTCATCATCAATATTGCTCGAAACTAACAATTTATCGTCATGATTTTCGCTAACTTGAATGGGACACAAAGATATATTTTAAAAATTAAATTTTAGCGGTTTTTCGAAATTCGTCTTTTAGAGGGGTGTGAATTTGCAATTTTGTAACTTTTATTGAAGGCTCATAAAACTGTATACATTGCGATGCTAAGATTTTTTGAAATACGATGGTGCTACGTTTGTCTTCTATTAAGGCCATGCCTGGTAGTTTTGCAGTGATTTCGAAAATAATTTTTCCAAAATGAACTAATATCTCTATCACAAAATCGCTACATTGTTTTGTCACTAATACATCAAAGTTTCTATCTGAATTTTTCCGTTGCAATGAACACAATGGATTTTTAGATTCTTGCACCCAAAGTATCACATATTTTAGCATGAAAAT
>PNEQ01134446.1:45277-67152 GCA_003012365.1 Medauroidea extradentata | reverse complement strand
GTTGAGTTTTTTGCATCAACGTGAAAAAAACTACCGGGCATGGCCTTAACACCCCACATTTGTCTTACCATTTTAAATACCAAGGTATTGTTTGTTTCAAAAAATGCTCATCTATCTTCCTAAAAAAGTAATACGCGTGTTTCTAGAAGATAAGTAAATTAAGTTACAAGCCATTAAAGACAGATCATTCACAAAGCATGCATGAATTCAGAGAATTAATTCGATAAGTGATGTATGATCAACTTTCACATTGGTTGGTTTATTATTATTTTTCTTAATATAAAGAATTCTGTCGACATTACCTTGTATGCTACACTCATAACAACTAAAATATCTGTTTAGTTTGATCAAAAAATTTAATTTGGGTGCATTTCATAATTTTGCTTAGCCAACAAATATTTTGTGGACTTAGAAACTATATTGGTTTTGATGTATATGATAACATGTAATACATATTTTTCTGTAAGTATACCCAAGATAACTAATTAGTTACTATGTGAATAAATAAATATCGGATAACTATTCATATTATTAAAAAAAATTTCAGTCAATTCACCATTTAAAAAAGAATATAAAATTAATGCTAGAGTAAAAATTATTTGCTGAAAAATTGAGAATATGGTTAAATCAAAGTCTTAAATGAACGAAAAGCAGTAACATTTTACTACCAGCATACGTCAGCAATGCAGTAACACTTATTTTTAAAGTTGGCATAAATAATAACTTTCGACTTTTTGCTTTGAAAAGTACGTCTGACGAGGCTACTTTTTATCATATTTTATTACACTATGTAATTTAATCAAATAAAGACCACATACCTCAACAATGTTTAACTGCTTCAATGTAGGAATTATTTCATATGTTAGTAAAATACTTAATGTTAATACTTATTAAAGACATTTAAAATAAATCTCTAAACTAAGCACACAAAATTAATAAAAATAAAGTTTTGAATATCATAGACAGCAAGCGTGCACAACTGACAACAAAATAAAGAAATAGTCTTACATTATACAAGTAATAATTTTTCACTGATAGTTCAGAAAACCTCGCGAACTTTTTCAACTTTGCTACGGACCACAAGTGACATGCTGGCCATAGTACGGCAACCACTGCTGTTTGCAACATCGCCGTGTTTGAATCCTTTGATGTGGCGGTGGTTTATCGGCTCACTGCAAACCAAGCACCTCAACCTATAGTCGCACTCGTTTCATCACGTCCTGTTTAGCACACCCTCGCAAATAACTTCAGAGTAGGTCTACACTTTTGACAGCTGTGCACAAATGCATTGGGTTTTAATTATTTACGTGGGAGACTAAAATGTATTGATAACAAAATAATAGGTACCAGGGAAAAAGGTTGGCATCAGTCATGTGGGGGAAAATCAGAGAATTGACAAACACATGGACATGAAATATGGTTACTACGAGAAGATTATACGAAAAATAGGCCATCAAAAACATATATACAGTAAATCAATACCAGCCCGCTTGTGCAATTCGCGAGAACACTGATTGTGTTTCCACTTCAAGTCAACGGATAGCTGCACACTTAATTTTATAAATTTAAGAATTACGCTGCAAAAATGATGTGGATGGGGGGAATTTTCTCTACCCGACGGAGAACCAGTTTTCTTTACCCCAGCCTAAATGAATGCTTAAATCAAAATGGCAGCATTCCAAGCGTATTCACAAGAGAAAATTAAGTTTATCCGAAAAGTAATAATATAAATAAATAAATTAGTAGTTCCGCTAAAAGTCGATAGGATTATTTTTGCACACTTAGCTTTGTTATTAGCTTAGAGTTGCCCGATACTGGTATTTATTGTGTTTGGTGAAATTAAGGGCGTTGTATACTAAAACGTTCATATTTTATTATGAACAAAATATTGCTATACTTGCAGGCATTTGTTGTGATTTATTTAGAAGAAAGACTCATACTTTAGCATAACATATCAGTGAATAATATTATAGATCTGTTGCATACAAAAATGTGTTAATTTAATATGAAATATCTTGTCAATAATTACATCATGGTATCAAAAAAATAATCGACAAGGAATTGTTTTATATTTTCATAGTATAGTAAAATACAGAAAATAAATACTTTGTATAAATATTTGCATGTAACTGCTGTAAATTTTGAACAAATGCTTCGGTAGATAAAACTTATAGCTCTGAGGCAAAAATTTTATTCATCTTACTTAAATTTTTCGTTCGTTAATTTGCTTATTTTTGTAAATTACATAAATGTTAATTTTTTTCTTTGATATGCCATCATGCAAAATATGTGCGGTTAAAACATGCGAGGACTAACCTTGCTTGTTATAAATACGCGCACAACAATGTTATAGTACTCAGATTTTATTGTCATTAGCACCTTGTATTTTTAATTAAAAAAAAAGTTAACAACGCTCATGAGATTTATATCTGTACGAGTAGAATGTTTCACCCTCACAGTGAAATAATGCATTTTTCGGTTGTATACAGCCTCAGAAGACAAGACCAATGTCTCACGAAAGACACAAAACTATAGTTCTCCTTTCCTCTTGAATAAAATAAACGGTGTTTCAACAGTACAGCATACCTACCCACAGTTAGCAATCTGTTGTTTGTATTAAAATAGGTGGGTTGTATTAGTACAGTTTGTTTTCATATCTTTACTGTGCGAACAATAGTGGGTGGAATAATGAATTGTGGCCACGCTACTTTAATTCATTGCAGGGTTAACTTAAGGTAGGTAATCGTGAATTATGCTTCATTTTATGTATCGTATTAAATTGATATGAACTATGTGCGTAATAGGCGACACTATATATTTGTCAAATATAGTGCAGGCCTATTTGCCACAGTTCCATTTTAAGAGTTTATTATATTAAGAAAAAACGAATTCACGAGTTACTTAATTGATACAAAAAATAAAACATTCGCTAATTTATGTAAGTTTATAATACGAAGCAATAAGAGACATCAACAGGCATTAATATTTTTTTCTCTTTTGCAAACTACACTGCATATTTTACACACATGTCATCACTATAACTTTAACACTATACACACTTCACCATAATAATTCTTATCACGTTAACTAGAGGTGGTAAAACGAATTTGTACAATAACTGGAAGTCAAGAGAGACACAGTCAAATGCGGTAAAACCGCTGCTGATAACCAAGTACTGTATCCCCGAATGCCCACCATATTTAGTTTTGTGTAGTGAAATCTCATAGATCTTACATGCTCACCATGCCAACAGTTAGAAAATTAATTCCGAACGGAATTATTTCACTTCGAAATTATTTTACTTAAAAATTAAGAAGTGAATTCAATCGAGATTTTCAGTAGTTTCGTAGTGGAATTATTTCACGACTCAAGAATTGGACCCCTGGCCAAATCCTTATCCCCCCACTGGTATTTGAGGACATTTAGTGCACCCAAAAGAACGAATAAATAATTTTGTAATAATTTTATGAGGTTTAAATTCTTCATCCTGATTTGTATAGACAGTTTGCCTTGCAGTTCCAAAAAATAAATATATTAAGTAACATTTACTAAACGTTAACTTATGACGAAATTCGTTCATGGACCCTGGCTACTTGGCTTTCGAATGTTGTGTTTTCAGTACGAGTAGTAACATTTTTTGAAACTAGCAATACACGTTTCGTTATTCGGCCATTTGCTTGGGAAGCAGGAGGGAGAGGTAAAAGGGTGAAAGCATCGTTCCAAGTTCCCGGAGATAATGGGCTGTCAATCATTATTTGCCTACCTGTTCGGAGGATGGATTTCCTGGAATTCACGAGGCATGGAGAAACAACGCAACCAACAGGATTATAAGCTCCGTATACATCAGTGGTACTCAGAAATAAATTTTGAACTTTCTCTTATTTTTATGATAATTTTACGAACATTTTTACGGCATTGTGTAAATTGACTACTCTCTTAAGAACTCTTAAGAAATTTTCCTTCTCACATATGACGATGTAGGCTACCAGGTTATGAGGTTGCTACGCTTCTATGTCGTTTTCACTAAACAATTAAGATTCAGTCTCGACAAAATACGATTCCTGCTTCCACAAAAACTTTAGGTTTGAATGAAATAGTTTTATTTAGTTTTCACTTTAGTAATTTTGGTCAAACTGCTTCGATTAAATAAACAAAAACTTCCCGTTCATTTTACATTCAACTACACATTTGAGTAAAATTTAGAGAATATTTCTATGATTGACAATTGGAAATAGTACTAAACCCTCTTAGGTAAAAAATTTTCAGTAATATTCGTAATTAAGACGGGAGAACATGTAAAGAATAAATATCCTATACGTATTAAGTGCGATACGCTTACATGATACATAACGTCCGACTCAATTCAGTACGCACCCATTTTTGTGTGTAACAAACAAGATACCCAAATAAATTAGATTACATTTTATGTGACGATTCACATTTTAGGACGAGTACAGGATTCGGTTTGAATTCGATATAAAAGCCAACGATAATTCAATTCCACTAAACCATAGATTTGGGCACATTTATTTATATACAATCAACGAATTTATATTCAGTTACCAGAAGAGCACATGAAAAATGTGTTATTTACAAACACAAATATATTACCATAAGTAAATATTAGTTTTTCGACGTAAATTAGTTTCACTTCGTGATTTGTTTCGTATAGTTGCTGGTAAACACAGTATGCTATTAATTATTCAGAGAAAAATTGTCTGCTGTCAGCATTCCTTCAAAAACTTATGACTATTCTTGACAAAAATTTTTTAATACTTTTAAAAAAAGATACCAGTTTTCACATGCTGAAAAGAAATATTTCTTTGGGAGTAATATGCAAGGAGAAATTAAATACAACCTACCTACTTGCTGATAAATAAATTAATGCTAATATAATTTACAGTACTACAGTATTACAATAATGTGTGAAATGTACACATACATATTAGCAGAAGAAACTATCCACGTTAAAATTTGGTCATCTGCAGTCAAATGTAGCAAAGATTTGACAATAATCAACACTATATTATACAGAGTGTATGGTGTCACTTATTAATCGGTCAGTATATTAATAGTCAGTTTTGATATTTTGTTATTATACACGTATTTATATGGAATGTGTTAAAAAGTGTATACAAAAGTAGCAGTGAATGTAAGAAGCTACTTCTTTTATTCAATTTATGTTCGCGTAGTTATTCATTACACTTCATACTAATGTCACAGATTTCAGTAACAATGATAAAATATATTGTTTATATCTAGAATTGCTCAAATGTAATGCTTTAGTGGTTCATTTAACAATGTTTTGACATTTTTTGCTTATAAAATATTACGGTGTCAACTATGCAAGAGTATGATTTTTTACAATACATTATATTCCGAAATATAATTTTAGTGTACTTCAAAACTTTTACATATCTTTCATGTTTAGGATATTAATAAGGTAATTAATCAATGAAAATAATTATTTCTTAACTTTTACACTAATTTACTTTTTTTAGTGTAATGTGTTTCATGTATTGAGGGTTGCAGAATTGCTAGCAATCCAACTGCTCTTCGACATATGACTTAACGTCTTGTAAGTCCCTTTTGATGATTAATCGCACAGTAAATCACAACACAAAATAGACAAAACGATAATTGTTTCATCTAAACTATAACATCTTACAAGCTGGTGACAACATGGTTATTACAACAATTTTGGGACATTTGAAACAAGATTAAATTTGTATTTTGCAAAAATGCAAGAGATACAGCTTCTTCTTCACTTGGTTGTCAAAAAGAACAAATTTAACACTGCGACAGTTAAATCACATGGTTAATCTTAGTTTTATTTTAGCCGAATATAATTTTAGCATTTATTAGTAATGTAAGCCTTATAACAATTAAATAATACCCTAACCAGGGGTTAATTTACGACAGCTGTAGGTAAAATTAGGGCAGTCTAAATTATTATTTTCTGTCATTCAATGAAAAAATAACTTAACTCGTTTGGATAGATTAAACGTATGGTTTAATGTACACACACAGATACCCTTAGTTATTTCTTTCTAAAAAGGCCAAAATATTAAACGAATATTACTCCTTCTGACACAAAGTTACCTCGATTTACAGTCGTTTTCAGTTTTGTTATTCTGTACATGTCAGGATATGTTCTAATAAGTTCTCAGGAAGTAATGTTTAAGTAGGGATTTCTCTAACTTATGACTGAGTGAAACATTTTGTAAATATAAATAGGAAGTTTCTTTGTCTTTAAATATTAGGCATGGTTTTGAAAACGTCAACAAGTTCATTGTAAATGATATTTGTAAATTTTTTTTACAGATGCGTTATGACGTGCATAGATCCTGAGACTGGAATCATGGATCCGAAGAGAGAACCACTGAAAACTTTAAAAACGTAAGGATATGATACCGTAAGAATTTTATGTTTTCCTAGAAACTTTTACACTGGTGAACTATTGCTATCCACATGTTGAATTAAACATATTAATGTATTTGTAAACTACTTTTAATTTGAAACGCAATAAAATTAATCTCAGTATTTACGTAGAAACCATCGCACACATATCACAAAAAAAAGTGCCTCTACGTAAATGTATGAACACATATTACGTTAGCCAACTTTTTAAAACATCACTTGTCCAAAAGTTACTAGAAGAAGTAAACGAAAATATATTTAATTGAGCTCTGTTGTGTACCATAACAGTAACAATCAAATAGTAACTGGTTGTAAAACATTACTAACGCTCTTATCACTTATTATTATGAACGATTCTGAGATTTTTTGCGAGTTATTTACAAAACCATTTTTATTGAACATAAATGTTTTCTTAATTCATTTAATTTATATTAGAAGTAGTATTTTTCGTATGTACTGCAATTTAAACTACCGCACAACTGACAGTCAGTAATATGCGTAGAAAACTATGCAATAATCTCCCTTAGTACACCTGAAATGTTCAATTCAGTAAACTGACTCGTTCTCAAATGATACAATAAGACTACGTAGTATTAATGGGATCACCAACTTCCGCGTTATGATAATACTAACGCCGAAACAAGATCATATTATGAAAAAATTAAGTGGTTATTCCAGTTCACTATGTGCCCGTGGTGACTGAATTAATAAAATTGACAAATAAGTTCGAAAATTGAAGTCCTGATCGGGACTTGATTAGCCACCAGGAAATCGTTAAAGCTGGTTCAGCTACAGAAAATATCAGATAAGGTTTTACATTGTTCCTATGAAGCTCGTAATTAAGTACCAGGAAATCAAAGGGCTCGGATGGTGAGGGAAATGTTCAATAGAAAGATTGTTTTTCTTTATTTCTCTCACCCCACTTCCACTCTTTATCTCTTTAAAGGGCGCACGGTTTGCTCGATGGGAATTCACATGTGGAGGCAACTATCATTCTAAGTCAAGTCTAAAGATGATTAACGTAGAAATAAAACAATAAGTGCGCTGAGGTTCTTTAGAATTTCTTATTAATTATTTTATTTTAAGACACCACTATGTAGGGTTACTCCAGACATTTTAGGTAGCATTGTATTTTTTTTCCGGGAATTTTTATTTCATATAAGTTAAGCCCAATTTGTGCGTCCGAGTCGCAGAAGAGAAGACGCGATCAGTACGACACAAGTATGTGCATCACGCTTCACACAAGTCACTTAAAAGTCGTGCATTCTATTTCGGCGATATGTTGACTCTATGAGACATTCAGTGGCAATACTATCATTTAATGCTGTACTATTGTACGTAAAGGTGTGTGTTTTTCATGCCTATACCTTTTAAAAGATTCTACAGCACTAACATTCATGACTGATAGGGATCCTCCCCCCCTCCCAAAAAAAAACGCAAAGAAAATACTTTCCAATTTTCGGCGCTGAGTTAGTAAAAAATTAATAAAATTCCTGGAATGGTACATTCACTGGTTCAAAAATCTCTAAGTGTTATACCTAAGCAGACATGAGAAACTCACGTCAAACAGTTACCTGCCAAACGCCTCTCTTCCGGATCTCAGAACATTGCTTGGCGGCCTGAATAGATGGAAACCTAAATTGAAAACTTACCGAACAACTTAGCTATTATTTGAAATGAATCAACCAGGTATTCGCGCATACTGCTTTCTTCAACGGCAATATATGTTTTTGAAAATATTAGTTTGTTACCCAGAAGCCTCAAGTGACTATGACAGTTAAAACAAAAACTGTGCTAAGTACAACAATTAAGGCGGCCGCCTACCTCACGCTTCAAATGCGTAATAGTGTGTACGTAAACAGGTTTTTTTTAAAGAAAATATTCCACGTGTGCCCATTGTGCCAATGTACGAAAAGAAAACAAACTTCAGATAAGGTCGGAACTTCATTGTTAAGACGCCGCGCTATTTAAAAACACTGTTTCCAAGCCCTCCAATATGGTTAAAAACGAACTTTTCAGACTGATGTTCTTCAAAATGTACTAACTGGATGTATGTGAAACTCACATTGCGATCTACACTGAACGTAGTTGCAAACTTTCCAACAATAAAATTATATGATCACCGCTTAGTGTTCCATAGTAAAAACCGTTCGGCGGGAAGCTTGCACACTAGTTCAGAGCTTGACTCGTTGAGGCGACGTGGCATTTGATGCGCGCTTCAAGGTCGACCTTACTGCTCAGTCGCTTTTGAGCCTCTCACGCGCGGGTAGGCGGCGCCCTTAAGGAAGTAATTTGTGTAACTTCCAACTGACGTTGTTCAGTTTGTTAATTATGTCAAGATTAAATTAAAAACATGTCTACTTTCAAACCTCCCTCAAATAGAGAAAATGTTTCCAATGCTTACTGAAGGAGCAAATGAAACTAAAAAAAAAAAAAAAAAAAAAAAAGAGAGAGAGAGAGTTGTTGAATAATTTTTCTCCTTCAGACCAACTATTGTGTGTTTTGTCTAAACATCTGTATTTAATATGCCTGTATTTTCAAGTCACAGATAGTGAGTTAAAGCAATAAGAATGTAATATTAAATCTGGAACACATTCGTTTAACGGATTGGAACTGACAGTGATTGTATACTGTTAAATGTTATAAGTTTTCTCATAGTAGCAGTTTATGTTAAAAAAATTTAGGTGGCACTCATTTTTTTATTTAGAAAAGCATCGTTGAAACTGATAAGTAATTGAAAAGTAAATACTTTTACACTGATTCCCCAGTAAAATTGCACTACCGCAAACTTCACACGCTAATACTATTGTCTTGTTGCAGTTATATGTTCGTTTGTCCAGGTACCGTCAAATGAATGGCAAGAAGCAACGAGAGATCGTTGGAGACGCACCCGTCCTGGGTGTATACATGGGCCTGTACTCACCGGGCAAAGTGTCTGTCGGTGATCCTGTTTACGTTGCGTAAATGCAACAGACGTGCTGAAACAAGATTTTCATGGAGAATTCCACACTTTACCGAAGAACATCAGTTGCATCGTACTGATAAACTCTCAGATTTTTCTTGTGTTGACAAGAAGTAGACAGTGATATTACAGGCAACTATTTATAGAAAAATTAAAATTGTAATATTAACCCGAATAACTTATAAGGCCATGTAATATTAACCAGAATAACTTATAAGGGCCATACACAACAATTCAATGTCATGTACAAAAACTTGTGCGACATTGCATACAATGAGGCATGGATATTCCCTGCCACAAAAAACTTGCTGCCACTTAAGTAATTGCAAAGGTTTTTTTAAATTTGGTTGATTTTTTTGTATTTACTAACGTAAGGAAATCCGGTATCTAATGAAATATAACGTATTTAAATTAAATTTACTTTCTACTAATAAATGTGAACATTGTAGTTCTTACGTAATGATTTTCTTACTTTAGTAGAATAAACCTAAATAACAACAAATATAACATAAATTGCTCTCTTACAACCCTTTAATTGATTACAATGTTTATCTTGTAATAAACCTTCCGCTGAATATTGCACTCGAACGAACTTACCTCGCAGTAAGCCAGCCGTCGACCATAGCCTACAGAGATCCATACAGGTGCTCATGCATGCATGATTTTATGAGATTATCCAAAGAAATTTTCACCATGGCGTATGACCTTCAAAAACTCAAGATACATTAACCATGCATTTGCAGAGTATATATTTACATTGTAACAGTTTTGAAGATCTTTCATACCTACGTCGGTCTTAATTGCATTTGCTTAACGAACAAAAGAAACTGTACGTCAACATTTTTTCTGAAACACTCTTTCCGCGCCCTAACGTGTGTATTTATTCTCAATGTTAATATTTTTATTATTCATGTTTTTTAATAACGTAATTGTACCGAATATGGCCCACTAGTCACCATTGTGTGGTAATGTAGAGATCTATGTGGGATCGATACACACTAGTCTCCGGTATGAACACCATCCAAAAATATCTGTATTACATCATCCATGTGTTATATTAGTAATATTATAAATTACTTAGGCGAACATGATTTTGAACCTTAAACGGGCCATATTCTATACAGGTGCCTTATGTGGGATAAGAGCCCAGAAAAAACATATTTACACAATGTTCAGATAGCCTTCATCCAGAAAGCATCGACCTCAAATATATCGGTTATGTTAATGGTGTGCTGGTTATTTTCTGAACAACTCTGTTTAGTTTAAGTATTTACGGTCTATATAAATTAATGTCGTCAATAATAAAACATTAATATACTCTTTCACGACCCACCACCATTCGAAAGGAATCTCTTGAAAGACTTAGAGAAAATAATAACTGCACTTTCATCTTCTTGCCATTTGAATGCTTTTTCGAAAATATTATGTCTTCTTACAAATTCTAATCACTAAGCCATGTACAACAATAGTACGAGTAAGTCAACTGTACACAGTCTAGGCCGCAAATTAAAGGCATTACGAAACAGACAGTTATAATGTTAGTGCACTTAACCCGCCTTAAGCACCATGGATTCTCCACACAAACGGGCGGTTGAAACCAACAATTTGTGGTTAAGGAAGAACTCAGTATATAACGCACAACATTCAAGAGAGAAAAGCGGGTGTAACTTCGGCGCGATAATGTGGAAGCCAGACGATACTTCTCAGTAATCGTCTAGCTGTATTCTCCTGAACAACCAAGAAAATAGTCACTGTTAGATGCGAGAGACTGTCGCCTAATTGAATTAATTATAATTTGGTTACAACTTTGGTTTAACACTACATCTTGTACGTAAAACAAAGCTAAGGCGACAGCAATTATTTGATCGACATTCTAAACTTTACGACAATATATTCCCTACAAAATTTAGCATGTAACGTAATATTAAACTTTTTTACTTCCACTTTTTAAAATTCTACGCATAATATGACGGATTTTAACACTGTTGAACTTAATTGTCAAGCAAGCTAACAAGTTATATTGCACGACATACCAAAATATTTTTTGTGAATTTGCTGACAAGAGTAATAACTAAGAATATAAGTTTGCATGACAGTTATTTGAGTATCCAGCTAAATATTAAAATATTAGCGGACAAAAACTTATTCCGTTCAATTTGAGGTGTTGAGTGAAGAGATTTTGGTTACCACTAAACAGAGACGTTTTTTTCGGCACTGATAAGGGTTGATATGTTTGGAGCCTCACAGAATTGAAAGGGAGATCCTTGAGAATACTTGCCGACCAACGGCCTCATATGGCTAGGTCCCCACTTGCCAAAATTCTGGTAGACCCCTTGGAATCGACCCCGGCTCGCCTTGGTGGAAGGCGAACATACTAGCCACTTAGTCAACCCTGGAAGGATTCGAGGAGGCCACGGTAGTGTAGTGGTCAGACCACTCGCCTCCTACTACAGTGAACTGGGATCGATTCCAGGTACGATCATCCCTTATCTTCATATGTGATAAACCGGATGGGCGATGTCGTTAACCAGCGGGTTTTCTCGGATCACTTCTGTTTCCCCTGCTCTTACGTTCGACTGCTGCCTCATAGTCACCTCGTACAGGAGAAGGACTGAAGCAACCCTTGATTTGAGGAGGACCTGAATCCTCAGTCTCTGAAAAGGAACGCTGTTCTGGTCCGCACAAATGGGTCTCACCTCGAAACAGTTCCGTAAAGGTTGGATATGCCTCAGCCTCGTCAAAATAGTCCCGGATGGCTAACTGGTGAGAAGGTTTTTCACAATCATCAACCGTAGTTTGGAAGTTTGTATCTTTTTCTAGTAAGGGTATTCGACTTCCTACCAAGGGTTTTAGCTAAACATGATCTGACAGATTTGGCGAGTCCTGAATGATAAGTTCTGACTGACTGTGGGACACCATGAGGTGCGATCGTGGTGTACTTTTGGGTTCAGGCACAGGAGGGCAGGTTCTGACAAACAACATGCCGGTTGAGATAGGCTACAGGAAAGCATGTATGTTACCCCACCACTCCACTATTATGCAGAAACCTTTACAGAACAAGAAACTCGAATCTGTAGTTCACTTACAACAAGTTCCTCAACCTGTCCTTCTGCCAACGACTACTATATATAATTTAAAACTCATTATTCAACGATGAAAAGTTTCAGATAAGGTTAATTTTACTGCAGGTCGGAAAGAAAATTGTTTATTTTTTTATGGGAGAGTTTGGCTCAGGGAAAATTTTTGCCACTAGTTTCGCCAGAAAAAAATACGAAGTCGTAGTAAAATTCAATTTAAGTAGGCTTGGAAATGACAGAAGTCATTTAACGTATATTTAAAGAGAAAAGAAACCAATTTCGCATTTTAAATTTTCAACTTAATGTAACTTAAAAATTCAGAAAATATCCGTGGTTGGTCAGTTTACACGTCAAGCCGATACCAGCGCTCAAGAGGCAGAAATGTTCCACGTGCCAAACTTTTAAAATTGATCTTTCTAACCTGTAGCAGAATCAACCTTACTACAGCATAGGCAATCAAATAAACCAAAGATATACAACTCACTACTTTTAAAGTTTATCATGTTGAAGCTCTTTATGTCTACACGAAACATAGGCACATTGAGGCGTCATAGGTAAATGCGTAGTACCAAACTACTCTAGCAATTAGTGTTTTTAATACACTTTTTATACAGTTGCAAAAATGTGCAACGGATATGGTTAAAACATTGCGGGACATTCTGACAGCAGAAATAATATTTATTTTTAAGTTAGAGGTTAACGTCACCCGAGATCTTATAAAGTGCAAGAAAACTTTCCCATTTTAAATAAAGTCTACACTGTGTAAGTTTAATGATATTTTTGATGAGAATACATGCCTGTAGTGATGTATTCAGTAAATGTCATGAGTTCAGTTTAACGTTAAGAGAATACTTCAGATAGCACTAGAGCCGTAAGTCTATGGTGAAAATATTTTTCACCGTTTTGTTTCAATGCCCAATTCACACATGTACAGCTCTGTACGCACATGCACAGAAGGTGATAGTATGTTTTAACAATCATTGTCTGGGGAAAATAGAGACGAATTATATCACAATAACTTTATTCTGAATGGTGCGATCAAATCAGGGGCATCATTTCAGTTTTTTCGTTTTAGGGGGAGAGGCATAATTTTCTTTTGGCGGAAGAGCTTTGCTGCATTTGGGAGAATGCTATTAGTATATCTTTTTTACAAACTACGTATGTGTAAAATTAGGAACTTAAATAATATAAATTCAGTTTCGTGTGAATTACGAAATACACAAAAATAAACACTTTTCATTCAAAATCCAGGGAGGCGTATTTGCCCCCTTAAATTATGCGCTTGAGTCAAATGAAAGACGTGTCTGTACAAAGACACGCTGCCAATAAACATGAAGCAGAGCTGCAGGTATGCACGTAAGGCACTGAAGCAAATTTGTGCAAAAATGCGAAACTATTTAACTAATTCCTTATACATTTTCAATGCAACAGTGCTTTAAAATAATTAACTATTATTATAAATATGTTTAAAAGTGCCTCTCAAAATGGCCAAAAACGACTTGCACAGACTGCTGCGTCTAGGAAACAAGATTAATGAAACTGAATTATCAAGGAATTAATTTGATGTTACGTCATGCCTTCTACGAATTAATGTAAGTTCTTTTTTAAAATAATTAATTTAAACACAGCGCCCCAATTTAGTTCTCTGCTCACAAAGTCTAATGCATCAATATTTCCGTTATGGCTTACTTCTTCCATTTTCTCCAGTGGAAAAAAGAAACTCTAGAATGTCTGGGTTACTGTGGGAAGAACTGGCTCAGTTTTCATTACTATATAATGGACGTAAGTTATTATTTTAGAAGAATATTTAAAATCTTGTAGTTCCATTCTCTTTTACTTCGCTGTCACGCTTGGCATAGGCATATTCATATTACAAATTGTGTTATGTCAGATTTATCTTTAAAATTAAAGGTGAAGAAGTAAGGTTGAGTGATCGTCTTTAGTTGTCCTTTAGGTTTCTGAACGAAAACTGATCATATGGCGAACTTAAATTAGTAGATATTAATTTCAAATTTTTCAGTGATATTAAATTAAACATTATTTGGCAAATCATGTTTTGTAGAGTGAGTTGGTCTATGTGGGTTGCGAAACATTTAATGTCTTTTTCTGTAATGTTTGATTTTGTAATCCACAATTTGGTCTTGCACCCCTTGTACATATTCCTTATGCTCGCCACTAGTATGCTCGGTGAACGTTCACTCGACACAAGCTTGCCACAAACCGAGGTGAGCAAGGTCTTCTCATTCTTGTACGAAAAATATGCCCTTATGTAACAGGACTAACAGTCGAAAAATGGTTTCTTATTGTATGAGTGTATGTATGAAAATATGGCAGTAAATTATACATTTGCACAGTAATTTATTCTAAGGCTGCCAGTTATTAAGGGATTCAATTAAAATATCAACACATTTAACGGCATGCATGCATTGCTAAGCATATTACTAATCTATAGGTAGGTACGCATTTTTCGTTAGTATATTTTTAATAATTTCTAAATGTATGTCATTAAACTAAACTTGCCCCAATTGCAAAAATCGTTCAAAAATAACGAATGTCATAAATTAGATAACTTAGTTTCTTCTAATGTTTTCCACAAAAAGTACATGTATAAACACTAAACACTAAATAAAATGACACATTTCAATCTGAAAGAAATTAAGCCAAAGCAAGTTGCTGTAAACGTATACAAAATCGATTCAAATGTTTAAGATTATGTGCATAACCCAGAAAAGTGGGAGATGACGGTAGCACGTTGTTATTACTATGAAACAAGAAGGCATGTAATATTTTCTGATATTCTTTAGCGGAGTAGGGAGTCAGTATGGACTACACAAAGGAGAGCTCCTTTCCTGAGAGCTTGTCGGGAGAAAGAGAGATATACGAGAGGAGTGACGTAACGTGTGAGAAGTGGAAACGTGGCACGACACTTGCGAGCATCGCGTGAAGAGCCAATTAGTTGTGTGGGAAACATCTGCGAGGAGAGGTTGCAGAGGTTCGCATGTATAGATTCTGGCGGCGGTGTTGGTGGACCTGTCTGCTCTTGGATCCCTTGACGTGCACATTCTTATCCCTGCAACAATTATTTCAGAAACTGATACCCATAGAAAACACGGTTTACATTACATAGTTATGGTAACACATGGCGAAACAATAGTGTAAATTGAATCAACCAAACACTTTTTTCCCAGACGATTTTGCTCACATAACCAAAGGTTTAAGTTTAGCTAACCACACATTTTTTTATTTAGAATTAGTACGTTTTAAATACTGTTTACACAACAAAAAACTGTTTGGCACAAATGCATACTTTATCATAAGAAAACGTGTATAAATAAATTAAATAAATATACGTATATGGCAGTACTTAACTTTTTTCTCTGGTCCCATTAATTTAAATTCAACGATGTCTTGCCGAGATCGGAAGTGTGCCTTGGTTTTAACAATGATAATTTTCCCTTTTAGCTTGGTGAATATAATCAGTGTCGCGAGGGAGAGAGAATTATGTAATATGAAATTTTTTTGTTCAAATCAAATCGAGTTAAATTTTAACATTTACATTTCACAGAACAAGCTTCTAGCGGATAGCTTTGAAAAATAAACTTTTATCGAAATTTTTCTTAAGAAATTTAAAGCATAACAATTTTTGCTGGAAAAATATATCTTAAAAATTTTGTCTATTTGTCATTAATAATGTTTAACATTAACTGCATATTTAAACCCCTTAACTGGTTTCAACGTAGGCTGAACCCTTAAATTAATGATGGTAATACTTATTAGAATTAAAATTACCTTTGTCGTCCGCTAAGAGGACCGTTACTCCAAAAGCGACTAGCAAATTTTGCACGAAAGTTTACTTCACCTGATCTACTATACCAGCCAGCTGTGACAAATGACAATTTTGCCGTTTTAATATGTTCTAAGATGAATGCCAGAGTAATTAATTAAAATTTATTTATTTAATTTTCACTAGCTAACTATGCGATTTTTAATGACAAAATGTTTGGTTTTCAATTGAATATTTTTCTTTTAATAGTGTGGCCAATGTTTTAATTAATGATTCTGGTAGACCGTAATATTTTTGTTTAGCTGCAGATTTAAACGTATTTCCATAGTTATATTTTCTCTACGTCTGGAAGTTTTGTGTTTACCGAGAGCTATGTTTATGTATTGTTGGAGGCAGCGGGATAGTAACACCACGATAACACTAGAGAGACGTATTTTCATTGGCTGATATTTTAAATTTGCGTTTGTTGTAATATATTTTGGAGGGTTTGGAAAGAGTTGTAGTTTTCGGGAGGCGTTATTGTTATAACCATATTGGACAGAAATGTTGTGTGAATCGACGATGTAGTGAAGTCCGTACTAAATTTACTTTGAGTATCAGAGCGTGATAAGGCTACTCGGTTAACCTGTTAAGGCACGGAACCTTACAGTATACGAGAAATATGAAGACCAGAAGAGGGCCTGCTAGCCGACGAGAAGTACAACACCACGACGCAGCGAACGCCGTAGAAAAGCAGCTAAGTTTGGAAGACAATTTATAACGCTCTGTATCGGCGATAAAATTACTCAGTTTAGTCTCTTTGCCTCTCTGCTAGTTAACCAGTTTTTAAAATAATTTTTTTCTCTTGACTTTCCGTTTTAAACAGCGTAGTATATACACTTACGGATTCCCTGCAGATAAGTTTCTTTTGTTTTCCGAGCTGAGCTATGCCATTCCAACTTAAAAAAATTTGTATTTTTAATTTACACTATTCGGTATGGACGTACTGCTAATGTTGCTGTGGTATCTGCAACTACCCATAATGTTATTATTTATAATGATTTTTTACGTTGTTCATTATTTCTTTTTTCCCTGAGATGTTAAATTAACAAATTGCGTCTGAACAGATTGTCAGTTTATTTTATGGTGTTACAATTTTATTCCAATTATTTCACTGTCGCTCCACATTGTGTGGGCTGGTAAGGAAGGGCATTAGGAATTTTAAATTTGTTTCAAAGCATAGCAGTAAAAATAACTTAACATAAACTTCTACAAAACATATAGGTTTTATGGGGTTTTTAAAATGACAGTAATACAGAAGGTATTGTGGGTAGTCACGTCATGCATGAAATCTTCTGTAACAAAACCACATGCAACTGCTGTTGTCTTAATAATGAACACTGGCACATCCTATGCAGTTAAGGTATGAAACATACTACAAATATTTTGGAAATTGTCAGTCAATTTGAATAAAAAATTGAAAAAAAAAAATTCGCAAGGTTTGCTAAATCAAATAATTGGAAATATAAAAAAAAAATATTGTATATTTTTACGGAAAACTGGCAATTTTTTCAATACAAAACTTAGAATAACTCACTTTAGTTTAAATATGAAACCTAATTAGTATTTCGGAAAACGAAATCAGTAATACTGTGCTCTCTATGCTGGTATATTGCTCTTAAAAGAGAAAATTAGTTAAAAAAATTTATCTTGTTCTGAAGGCATTTTAAGTCACAAAGAATTTACATCTCTTACGTCGCCCGGGAATTGAAATACAGGTTAGTGCAAAAAAACCAACTACATGACTGACGAATAGTTAAATGATAAATGTAACAATCGTATACCACACGTTTACTTTAATCAATGGTGCAGCATTGTGTTATACATTGTTTTGATAGATTACGTTAAGTAAGATTAGGTTAGGTTAGTGTAGGTTAGGTAACCTAACAGAACCTTACATTACCTATCCTAACCGAACCTTACATTACATACCTAAACTAACATAAACTAACCTAACCTAACTTTTTTACGTAATTCTATTTGTAACCATAATAGAAACATTTTTCTTAGTAAACTTTAAAACCACTAATTTACCTGTATACGATGAGTGCCTACCCTCAATTAATATTTATTATTCGCACAATTTTCGTCATTAAATTTACACACAGATATATATATATATATATATATATATATATATATATATATATATATATATATATATATATATATATATATATATATATATAAGTTACGTATAAACGTTGGCAAATTGAATTAATTTAGGGTTTCAAAATAAAGACGTATTGTGGACATACGGCTTTGCAGCAAATGTTGTGTCACAGAAAACCAGAGAATACACACAGACAGACAAGTAAACAAACAAAACTACTTTGTGTGCTATTGGCAATTGAAGTACACATAGACGACTCCATAAGAAACTAAGTCAGTAAGTTACAAGAACACTCTAAATCTGAATTACTGAATATTCACTGATTCACGCCGATGGATGGAGCAGTATCAACAAAATGAATCAGTGAGTAACCACTGTTAAATCTGTGACTATTCACAGATTCCGATAAAGAGTGCCAACACTCCAAAACGTAATTAGTGAATGTCCACAGATTTCCCAGTAATTTTTCACTGATTCAAGAAGTAAAAACTGTTCTTTGAAAACAACTGGAAAAAACTGTGAATATTCACTGATTGACTTGTGTGTTGGCACTCTTAAAGGAAATCAGTGAATATTCACTAATTAGACAGTGACTATTTTCACTGATTCAAATTGTTGAAACTGTTCCATCCATCAGCGTGAATCAGTGAATATTCACTAATTCAGATTTAGAGTGAAAATACGTGAACCCAATCGACCACCCAGGCACGTAAAAACCAACCAAAAAGTGATTAAATAACTCAGAATATTTCACAAATTTATTTCCGTTAGTTAGTACAAAAAAGGGGAATATATATATATATATATATATATATATATATATATATATATATATAAACGTAAATACAACGACAGACTGACAAAACCAAACTAACGACAAAAAAGCTGGCTGTGGACGACGTAGCAGAAACGCAGACGCCTTGAGAAATACTAACGAAAAAAAAAAACCACTATAACCGTAGACAGTTAAACAATGAAAACACAGACGAACACAATGGTCTCCTTGCGACAAAAAAAATTGTGACGTCTCCGTCTTCAGGCATACGCTCAGTCTGTGGAGCACCTGCAGACTGAGTTTTAAGGTTTATTTTACTAAAACAGGTGCCAACAATTTCTCCCATTTCAACAAGTAGCTATCCGCCGATAAATTAGTACACCTTACAACACCATAAAAACATTTTAACACTCTAAATTTTAATTAGTGAAATTTTCACACTTGCATTAAGTTGCAATGTTGTTCACTGGCGAATCTATTGTTGAGTTATTTTTTGCTGATTATAAAAAATAAAATTAAAACATATTAAGTAGCATATTGAAAAAGTAAGTACATTTTATTATTTAATAAGTACTAATTCCAAAATTTAATATGTAATTTAAAAACTACAGTTTAAATCACTAACTAAATTGCAATTAACAACAATTTCATATGATTATAGTGTTTGTGTAATAAACAGTGTACTTCAACTTGTTATTAATTTTTATTTGTTCGTAATTTAACAGTGAATTATATGTTTAGATAAGTTACAATAATTTTTACAATAGGCTTACATAGTAATAAGTAGCCTTGTTGTTAGGTTGTTGTGGATAGATTAGTTTTGAAATATTCAGTTACACTGTGTTGCTCTCTATGAAAATACGCTGCTTTTAAAAATTCACAGTCTTCTATAAACAGTTGGTTCATTTCTAAGAAAGATCTGTTCAAAATAAACAAACACCAGTAGTAAACAAAAACCAAATGCTACTTTCGTGGAAACTCAGAACTCAAGTGTTTACATTGGGTGAGTGGAGTCGAACCCTCGCAGATCAAATGCGGCTGATTTTGGTGAGAGGGGTTCTGGATTCGATTATCAGGCCCGTCTGGGTGCCAGAGTTGTGTTAGTCCGCCAGAGCCTTTAATTGTCATTGTCACAGAAAATTCTCACCGCTGGCGGATAGTCTTATAATAATGTTGGCGATGTTGCAATCTCAGCAAGTAGCCTAATATTAAAAAAAAATTTGTTTCAGTGTTAGCATGACGTATCTAGGAACACGGATTCGAGTCCCAATGGTACACATTTTTTTTTTTTTTAATTTTGACAAATGCTTTTATTGAGCTTATGACCTAATTTGTAAAAATAAGAAGAAATACGTTTAGTGTAAAATTATGGTTTTTTGTACTTCAAGGTAAACAATCTTGTTACTTTTTCAGTTATTGGAAATCTGTTTTTAATCTAATAGCATATTTCTTTGATACAATCGGTAGACTTTTTACTTATTATCAACGGAGCAGTTTCAACAATTTTAATGTGCGGAAAATCACTGGAAAAATGTGAATATTCAAAGTTTCAAGTTTAGAAGACAATAGTCGCACTCTTAGCTGAGGAGTTAAATATCTAACCCATTAAAATTTTTGGATAGCCAAAGCATATTTTTATTGTTATAAAATTACTAAAAAAATAATAAAACCTTCAATATTTTATTAGAGTTCAACGTTTTTGCTGGGAAGTTCCGAAAGGCATATCTCTCCTAATGTCGTAAAGCATCGAACAATTTTAGTGATAATATGTGGAGGCATCTGCTGTCTGAAGCGTGTGCGAGGTTGCCAGTGCGGTTGCTGGAAACTAGATATTGACTTCAAAACCAATATCTTTGATATACCGCGTACGAAAAGCGCGATGTCTATAGAAAACGCACCTTCGGCGTTTGTGTGAGAGAGAGTTATGTAATGGAATCTCGTGTGCTGCGAAACGGGTTGGGAAGGTTGCTACAGGAAATTCAGTAAGTAAACAAGATATTGTATCTGACACGAGTACCGCGAAACACGTTACTAGAGCTTTCGTTTGAGACAGTTGTTTGGAACTATTTAATATCGTATTTTCTTTAACAATTAGTTACTGAATCGTTAATATAAGACGGGTCTCAACTTCACTGTTTTCCACCCAATATTTTTTTTCTTTTTATCTGAATTTGGAAGGTAGATGGACTAAGTCATTGTAGAATAGAAGGGCTACATTCCAAGTCGTGTAATATAATTATCAGGATGTGTAAAACGTAAATTAGTTTTGAAATTGCTGAACTCCGCGAGTGTCTGTTACAGCTACATTTTTTTTGGTATGTAGTGTTAAGTGTATTGTTACAAGCTTGCGGGCTAGGTACGTTTGGGGATGGAGGTCTTTGATAAAATAAAGAAAATAAAGCTAATCTAGTTTATTTACAACTGTATATACAAAAAAAATCTATGTCTATAAAGATTTCTCACAATAAATGGCAAACAGAAGAAACAACTACTACTTACATAAAGGAAAAAAAATACATCTACACAAGTTCTCTGTCTATAGAAAGGTTACTAGTCACTCACAATGGTGGACCCAAAGAAATAATACCGCAGAATCTTTCTGGCCTAGAATCACCTTCTTCCTCCTACTTGCTGTGGTCCCACTCGCTGGACGCCCTTGAACAGTCGTCGCAATCCAATACTCGTCACTATCACTTCAGATCACA
>PNEQ01134446.1:24902-45177 GCA_003012365.1 Medauroidea extradentata | reverse complement strand
TCCCGATACTGGGCGCAGGTGGTTATCATGGAGTAATACAATCCATGCGGCACCCGAGGAGGCCTTTTAGCGCTGCCGCCACTGTATTGTATTTCGCCGCCCTGCCCGACAGCCACGGCGCCGAGGAGTGGGTGGGAAGGGGGTGTCCTAGCTCCGCCACCACAGTATCGTACTACACCGCCCAGCCAGACAGTCGTGGCTCGCAACAGTATTTTCAATTCAAAGAAAAATATTTCCTTCACTTTAGACTTAAGAATTTCAGTAAAGGCTCATGAAGGCCTTGCAGGTATTTGACAATTTATCTTCTAGATAGTCACATTCCCAGTGAAGTCAGTGTAATGAAGTATAAATGATTTTGACGTGTTTTGAATTTATATGAAGTTCCTTCTGCTACTAGAACATATGCGTTTATCTTATATCTAAGTAATTTAGTGGAGAATTCTTTATAAATTGTAAACATTTGCACTGAAAAATCTTCATAAACTGTGAAAAATTTGATTCTACAAAATATAAAATTATATACTTAAATTATGATGGTCACACAAGTAGAGGGGACCAGCAAGGCAAGAATGCAGCCAAGGTATGCGTTTCTCAAATAATTAGTTGCAAAAACCATTAGGTATCGCACCAAAGGTAAACTTACAGAAAAAAACCGCAGAAGACGTGGAATAAGATGAGACTGCTATAAGTGGAAAATAGATCAGCCGAGCAGATAAAAAGACCGCCCATTGACGTATTATCAACCAATGAAAAGAGTTTCGTGATACTTTGAAGTGGAGCAAGAATAATGGTGGAGAGACTAAAAAGTAGACGAGGGCACAGGATATTTAGGAATACAGAAGTAAAATAACCGGTAGGATAGCAAACTCGGTAATACACACAAACAAAATGGCTTCGCTGGCAAGGAAAATGCCGGAAACGCCTACCGCCAATCACTTTAAGGCGGCCGCTCTGCTAGCCGACAGCCAAGCCAATAGGAAACCTGCCGAAAACACAGGAGCCAAACAGACACGGCGCTGGTACCAACATTCTTGGACAGGCAATAAGCAGCAGTAGTTCGCCCGTATCAAATGAGCCATGACGCAATTTCATATCTATTATTATTTTGTCTGCGATGAGGGCAGACTTCACCTACCTTGCATGGGAGAAGGACTGGTCAATGGAAACACGGCGGACGACGTTAAGGGCCGAATTCAGAGACGTCTTTCGATGGTTACCCACTCACCGAATTGCTGTTCTATGTAAACTGTTCGGCAGAGACGTCTTTCGGTGATTGGTTCACCTCTGGATATAGTATTCGTACCAGTTGAAAGTGAATGAGCTCTGGAGCTCATTCGAAAGCATACTCAGTTTCAAATAAACACTACAACTTAAATTTTTATACGTTATTATTCATATAAAACATTTTCATTAGTGCTTGCAAAATGTATAAATTATTCTTACCACTTGGCAGAACCGTAATTTTAACATTCTGTGATGTATTTTTTTAAAAATAAACTTATATGGGTTAAAAATCGTTTCACTCATTGAACAGCCATTAGGTAAGTGGATAACAATCAAAAGACGTCTTTGAATTCGGATTGAATACGCACCGTGTTTTGTTGTGTTATAGCGATGGTAGATGATTTGGAGGTTAGATTTCATATTGAGCGGTTTTATTTTTCTTTGAAAATTTGGAAAATGACATTTTTTTTCTCCAAAAATATGTTTCCAAATTGCGGTAGACCCAATTAATTTGTATCGAGATGGAGAAATTGAAGCATGGTTTTACAAAAGCCGTTGTTAGCTCTGCATCTTCTAAAATAAAAAACACGAAAAAAATCAACAAAAATAGACACATAATGAAGCACGGTAATTACCGTAGACAAATTATGAAGGAACACGAGACAAACGACAGTCGAAAACAGGGCGTGTTCCCAACACACACTATAAGCAGTTCAAATGAGAAAATTTTGTGCAGTGTTGCCAGATCCTTGCGAAAAGTGGAGGTGAACAGGCTTTCAACTGGCAGTCACTCGAAAGGCGTTTTTGAAGTACGAGAAGAGAAGAGGCTGTCAGGTGAATGGGAGTTGGCAGCTCCTTCGAAGGACGACTCTGAATTCAGCCCTAAGACTTCAGCTGTGCGAAGTGAGTGTATCCCGCTTAAGGCACCCGCCTACTGGCCGGGTCTCTATGTGAGTGAGGCACGGTGCCAAGGGCGATGTTGACCGGCTCATCTGGTGCGGTATCGCCTCTGCCGCAAGACACTGAAACGGCGTGCAGTTGTGTCGTAGATCACTCGCCTAACTGACACTTTCAGTGGTAACCCCATCATTTTATTGGTAGAAAGTTTTAATCAAATTCCATTGCATGCACCTAGAAGAGTTTCAACCGAATCTTGAAGTAGATTTCCAGATATAACAGGTTGAAAAAGCAGTGTTCTGCCATTTTGAGAAGCTCTGAAATTAATCTTCTAATCGACGAGAAACTTTGAAACACCACTTTCGTCATCGTTCGAAGTGTATTTTATTTTCGTACATTGACACAATGGACAAATATGGAATAATTTCTTAAAAGAAAAAAGTATTTACTAACACGCTGCAACGCATTTTAAACGCGTGATAGGCAAGCTCCTTAAGGAGAGAATGTGATTCTAGAATGTTTATCATATATTTCCCTTTTACGTATCCTTATCTACCGCAACTAAATTTCAATTTGCATCTCACAACTTCTGAACTGTATTTATTTTCTTGTCCTCTATAGGTAGATCAGGATAAAAATTGAACACTAAAAAAAAGCCCTGCTAAGTTTATATTTTCAGCCAATTCTTACTTTTTAGCACGTAATGGATAAATGTCTCACGTGTCTGGCCACGACACTTGAAGTTTGCACGTGTAAGATAAATTGTGCAGTCGGTACGAAACTATACAGTTTGATAAAGAAAGATTGTTAACTATATAAAACAGAACATTTCGATATGAATTGATTTTATTTCTGTATAGTTTAATTTAAATAGCAAATGTACAGAAACTTCATTCGGTATTTAACTGCCAAACGTACAACGGATAAGTTAAGTAGTGTTAATATTAAATTATATGCAGTACCGGTTAGTGATTATTTTCAACGTTTTAAATTATTGTGCTAACTTTATCCCGAAAGGTCTTAAGTAAAGGCTTATTTAATTTTACTTCTTATTTTCTTACTGCCCTCTTTGCTCTGCACAGTTCACTTTCGATGTCACCTTCGTGGGGCGTAAAATAAGTTGGTGGAGAAAAATAATTTAATTGGATAGAGAAGATATAGAGAATTTTCGGCATGCAAATTACGTAAATGCGTTGAATACCGCTTCAAAGTTCCAGGGATTATATATAATACCAAACATTATAACAGTTTTTGAAAACATATGCCACTGATATGTTAAGGGGGCCGCCTACCACGCGCTTCAAATGTGTTTTAATGTGAGACGAAGTACGTTTTCCTTACGAAACTATTCCGAATGTGTCCATTGTGTTATGTACGAAAAGAAAACACTTTTCGAACAAAGACAGAATGTCATCAAGACCCCATGTTTATTAAACACACTGCTTCTAAACACTTTTCAGACCGCCGTACTTCAAAATGTACTAACTAAATGCATGAGAATCTCAGATTGAAAATTGCTCTGAACCTTGCTTCAGACTTCCCACCAGTATTATTATTATATGGTCGCCGTTTAAGAGGACTGTGTACTTAGCCGTTGGACAGTGTTGTGGAGTCTCACACGAATAATTTTTATGGTGAAACCGCCGAACATATTCTTATTGTTGTTATCTACGAAAAGAAAACCCACTTGAAACTACGTATGCCATTTTTTGAAAATTCAGTATGCTTGTTAGTATCATGACTTTGGGGCCTCTGGAAATGGCTAAAAACTGCTTTTATAGACTGCTGTAACCCTGAAAATACGACCTGAATCCGTAAATTGCAAAATAAGGTGCGTGCATTGGTCATTTACTTCATAATATGCAAAAATAAAAATTTAGGGTCACCCCTTTAAGTCCCCCCACAGGAATAAGAGTTCTACGAAAACATAGCACGCCAGTTTAGCGCGATGCGAATAGAGTCCATATGTCTATCGTCGAGTGTGGTACTATGACTCTTATCGCTCCGCTGTTCCCGCGCGTCAAACGCGGTGATCTGAAACCGGTACGCAGTACTCTTAAACTCTGGAAATAAAAATGGATCGACGGATGCCTTGCGCATCAGTTCAATGCTTGGCTCGTTACGTTGCGACATTTCATGCTCTCCCCCCCCCCCAAACCCCAAGGTTGACATTACTGCTCCGTCGCTTCTGAGACTCTAGCGTACAGGTAGGTGGTACCCTTAATGTGTGTATCGCATTTGTTCAGTTATAGAAACTCTGACGTAAGTATTTGTATTTAAACTATCGTAATGAATTTAAATTAAAAAACATGTTCAATGAAAACTATGTGTAAAGAAAATGTACGAAGATATATTTAAATATAATCATAATTTCAGGAATTGTATGAATTACAAACCACTTTTGAGATGACAACCTGAAAATATTTTCATGAATATGTTTTAAATTACTTCGCTATAGTAGTTAGTTTCCAAGTTTCTTTAACAATAGTATTTAAGTTCCGAGAATAGTTGGAAATAGTTTACTTAGGTGAAAATACTATTTAAAAGGTCCGACTAAGTCTGGTTTATGACTTGTCAGTGTGGCTAACGATTTATTGTTTTTTTTTTTTTAGTGGAATAAACGTTTTGAAATATATTTCTCATAAATAATGATATTTAATAATGCGCTATTCAGAAGGACCCTCATTACTTACTCATTTTTGTTTGAGAAACTCACCCTTTTCCTAGTCGCATTCCATATTCGGAAATAATCGGTTGATTTCTTCCCATCATATATGATCAAATATTAGATTTTCGTGCGCTAACTGCACACTTAAATGACGAAACAAATAAGTGGTCACGTGCTTACAAATTTTATTTTTCCATTAGTCTAGTGTAATATCGTAGTCAAAATCTAATTGCTTCTAACTTCAGAGAAAGTGAGTTTTATGTTATCCTAAAGTACAGTGAAACTTATTTTCACATATCATTGCAATACTTGGGTCCTTATGATGTTGTTTTGCGCGGTGAAGGAGGAAGCAACACAGTTAGGTGCCCTGAAAATCTTAACAGTTAGAATTAACCTACGTTTTCTCAAAATGCTAGTTGTAAGTCAGGATTTAAATATGTTTTTGTTAGGGCCTACAACACAAGCGACCGGACCACGCACATGAGGCCATCAGATGTGTTTCTCACTTACTCCTGTTCCCTCTGGGTCAAGCAAGGCGCTGATGCCCCATTTGTTGTCAGCTGGCTAAGAGGTAAAAATGGACGTCACGTAGCACCGTACGCTGACTTTTTACTGAACACATGAAAATGGTAAAAGAGGCTGGGTTCGTCAGGAGAAATCTCTGGGCGCACATCTTTAGTTGTGTTAGTAGATGTACGTAGTACAATCAGAACGAGAACGCGCTAACGAGCTTATTATAAGTACGATGAGTGACGGCCGAGTCAGCAGTGAATGTTTGGGCGTCAGTGGCGGTGTTTGGAAAGGAAACAAATCAGCAAGACGGTAAGCGAAAAGATTTGAAAGCAACGAGGTGACAGGGTCACGTAGTTGTAGATAGGCGATGTGGTGTGTATACATATATATAAGAGAGAGAAAGGAATAAAGAAAGAGAGAGGAATGTGACTACCGAAAATATTTTTTTATAAGAACTAGAATGGGAATTTTGCATTTTGTTATTTTTTTTAAGTTAAGATTACAACCCTTTCAATGTGAATTTTTACTAAAGAAAGATGAAATTTTGAAACTCACTTGTTTTCTGGACATTTATCAATCAACTAATTGACTTGAATAAAAATATTGAAGAACTGTGAAATAATTTTGTGGTAATACTGAACGATAAATAAGAACTAAAAAAGAAAAAAACAAAACTTTAACTGACAGTTTGGCAAAACGTCGCTATGATTACAAATAAATGAGGGAATTTAACTGTAGCACATATAGTTTAATAACTTAGCCACGAAATACAAAGGACAAAAGCTCAACAAAGTCTACACTGCGTCCTTCGAGGTCACCAATGTTTCCCGCTCGTCCCTTGTGCTCGCTATCCTTGCTGGGATGTTGACAGAGGATACCTATAGCAGATAACCAGTTGTGTACATATTAAATGTGCGCGCAGATGATTTGTTAATGACTCTGCAAACGGCAAGGACACAGAGCTCTAGCACATATAATACGAGAACCGTGAGAAGCACCGGGAACTGAGACTCAGCGGCAGAGCGAATGTTGGTACTGTTATGAATATAGGTACGTAAATTTCGCAGATACATTCCAGGTCAGGTTGAACGCCAAATATGTATACTTCATAGTCATGTCTGAAACTTGCTGGCGACTGTTTAGAAACGCGTTTGACTACTGCGAGCCAGTAGTAAATAAGGAAATAATCCGAAGTGCTATCGCTTGCTACCTGCTTGTACGGTTATAAGCAAATAGATAATTGATTGTGGCCAGTGGGTGTATAGGACTGATAAGTCTAGGCTGCTTCCAGATGAATACCGTCTTTAGGGAGGGTTAACGACGACGATAGTGCAATTAGGTCAGTAGTTGCACAAGACGAGGGCCTCAGCGATTCTTCCCACCTGCACTGAAGTGTGGTAATATAACGCGATGTAGTGGGGTATCGTGGTCTGTCTCCTTCAAGCCTTCCAGCCGTCACCAACTCGCCAGAATTGTCCTGGGTCGAAACCCACGACGTGCCGCCGTCCGTCGGTATACGAACATACTCATCAGCTACCGGCATCATGCTAAAGGCTGGGTCTAAGGTGTCCAATGGGTCACCTATCTTAGAGTAGAACCTGAACGTAACTAACCCCTTAAGAAATTTGCCCGATTTATCTCTGGCAAGCTTGTTGTGCGTACAATTGTACAATTATTTGCCCGAGATAACTCGGTTTATATATATATATATATATATATAAACAAACATTTAAAAACAAATTTTTTTAATTTGGACCCATTTAGTTTAATAACAAAACGTGCTTATTTTTTGGCCGGAAAAGAAAAAAAAGCGCTGACACTTAAGAGGTTAACTTAACAGCTCCTCCCCTCCTATCAAAATTGTACAACCGTGTAACATTCTGTATTGTGAACTATGTAGAGTAAAGCCACCGTATTTAGTTAACGTATTTCTTTAAACCAGTAACTCTCATCTGCAGCATTAACCACTAACTAGTTTCATTACCTCTGACTACAGCCACCCAACCACTTTAAAATATGTGTAAAACGAACAAATGAAATCTTTTGTAACAGTACGCATAACCCCACTTATCAAATGCAGAGAATAAAACATTTGCGTTAGCATCTTTTATACTAGTGGTTCAGGTCAGAAATATGGAATATTGTCTATATTTCTAGTCTTGAAGTAAGCATAGTCTCAAGTGGCTATAAATGCATTCTCAGAACATTTTCGTTCACATACTTACCTTGTACTGATCTCCAACGAAGTCAGAATGTCAATCATTATATGTAGGTAGTGTAACTTGATACATAATTGCCTCTTTTTCAGTCAACATTATTCCATTGTTATCATAATTATCGCTGTATACTGCCTTGCAACCTACTGAACAGAGCCTGCCACTCTTAGGCAACCATATACTATATTTATTTCAAAATTACTCTGATAAAATAAAAAATATGTATATAAATACCGTGTAATTCACGAGGTGTTACAATCACACACGGGGCTTCATATTCTAAACATAACTTGGAACAAAATATGTAATATACTAATGTGAGTTCTATTCCCAGTGTTTTCGGAGTAATTCGAAACATTCAAAACACGGCGTATAAAAAAATATCAATCGCAGAAGTAAATCAGTGACGTGTAACCATACCGCAATGTTTGATTTCCGGCACCAACAGTCGTATATAAATCACACCAGTCAAGATTTTCGGAAATTGTGCAGATTGTTTATGCCATACCGTGGGAAATATGTCCCGTAGGTAAACTAGACGCACCAATACAACGTTCGATTTTTTATTTAACCAGCGACCAGTGGAGTAGACAGAATTTGTGTAGGTGGAGGGAAGGGGGTCCTTAACCTAAGAACAATGTAATAAAGAGTAACCACCCCTTTAAAAATGTGGGTTCAGGGGTCGTTCCGCGGGAAATTTTGGATTTAAAATTGTAAAATAGTGCTATGTTAGCAGTTTTCGTAACGAAAAATTTCTAACAATTTCCTCCGAAACTAGTCACAAGGGACAAAAAAAGCCCCCTCTCTCCTTTGTTGTAACTGCTATCGTCCCCTCCTTGGATACACTCCTGTCAGGAACACTCATGTTTATGAAATATTTCCCTCCAAATGACGTAAGGGATATGTCCTGTGCGTGCCGTAAACTCGTTGTGAATCATCCTTTATAGTGAGTGAGTGATTTTGGACAGCGTTTAAGGGACCCGCCACCCTACCTGTTGAACTGCGCTGCGGTGAATTAGAAATATCAGTTTATTTGTTGCACATTTTCGTGACGTACCTGCCTACGAGAACAAAACACATTCCATAGAAGGTTTATAAAGTACTTTGAAAACGTAACTTGCATTGGAAATGCTATTCCCGTCCCCTCCATCATGGCTAAAAAAAAAAAAAGGCCTTTTGCACAGCTTTATCACAAAATCTACCACTTAGATTGGTACGAAATAACTTCAGGACCCTACGGTGAACCTTGGTACCTACTTTCCAGCAATAAAATGATGGGGCGAGGGCTTAAAGTGCCATGGTTGCAGCGATATAACGCAATCTCTGAGTGCCAGTTTAGAGCCTTGTGCGTAGGGGCAACATTACACTATTCGAGGGTGTTTGGTGTCTCTTATTGATGCCTCGCGCCTGAGCCTCCAACACAGATCCAGTGAGATGAGCTCCTTGACATCGACGTATTTTGCGCTGCTGGAGGGTGACATGATGTGAGTATGCAGCAGTGCTGGATAGAGGGGGGGGGGAGAGAAACGAAAGATCCCCGAGAAACCAACGGCATCGTCCGGCACAATTCCCACATGCGAGAATCCAAGGGCCGACCCCACCGGGAATCGAGCCCGAATCGCCTTGGTGGCAGGCTAATGGTCAAACCATTAGGCCACTGCACCACCCCGTTTATAGTGATATGAGATTTACGTAAGATTTTATTTTTCAGTTCGAAAGTGTGGCAGCGTCGGAGGAGTGGTATGCCCACTCGTCCTCCCCACCTCCCCATGAAGGTATCCTGGCTCCGGTCGGTCTCCGAATTTTTGCGTGTGGGAATCGTGCCGGACGATGTTGTCAGCGGATTTTCTCGGGGAAGTCTCGCTTTCCCCGCCCTTTTCATTCCGGAACGTCTTTAACGCAGGGCCTCATTCTATTCTTAGGAGCAAGCAGATGCCTACACAGCCGCCAACAGATAGTTGTATAATATTATCTTTATAATGAAGTACAGGTAGAGCACGGTAATTTTCGCGAAAAGAATTTTGCAGCACTTTGTTTCAGTGCCTTACGTGCGCACCTGCATCTCTGCTATGTGGTCAGTGATTGGATGCCGTAACATCCAGCGTGTGGAGGTTAAACCCGCAAATTACAGACGTGATGTGTGGCAGTTATCCATGTACTGATTGGTACAGTCAAATGAATAACGACTCTGCACAAAAACACTCTGTGAATAGCCATGAAGTTGAACTGCACGTGTGCACGTAAGACACTGAAACTAAGTGGGTCAAAAATCTTTTCGCGAAAACTACCGGGCCCTAAGTATAGGCCATAGAACAGAAAATAAGGTAATCTCAAAAAATAAAAATTGCCAAAAAGTTTGCATTCGAGGTGTGATTCCCCGGCACTTGACTACCCTCCTCATACAATATTTTGCTATTTATTGAAAGTATTGAATTGATGGTATATTATTGCTGTACGGTGGTACCATAAATGAGGCGTGCAGAGTAGAAGTGGTGTAAGTCGAAAATCTTTGATTGGGGAAAAACAGGCCTTTGTAAAAACGTACAATATAAAGTTGGTGTAAATATATTGGGTGTAATTTTTGTAATGGTACATACATAAGTAATACTCAACTGCTCAACTCCATCTTTCACAATACCAAGGATGTACTTCATTACTGCACGGAAAAATGGCGGGACATTGTCACAGCAAAAGTAAAGTGCTTCACCCTACACGGTAATAGGTGAACTATGGACTTACCCAAATCTGGTACTGAAAAGAGGCTGCCATGTTAGGGACTTACATGCAATTATTCCATTTTTGCCAATTTTTGACTTACACCACATCTGCTCTGCACGCCTCAAATAAACTTCAGTGATAGCTACACTTATAAAAACGGGGAGGGGGGGGGTTGGGTTGGGAAATAGGATCATATTACGTAAACAAGTGAACTTAAACTTTTAATTAATATCATTGCAAACTTTAGATTTTCTTATGCCTACCTGTTAAACTCTAACAATTTTTGCAACCGGCAAAAACATTAGTTTTGAACCCTTTACCTTAAGTAATTATGTAGTTATTTTAAATTGAAATTTTCTTTACAATAAATTTAAATCAGATGTTAATTATCTCGTTTGAACTAAACGAAGAAAATATCTAGCAAGTAATTTTTTGTATGTTTCGCCGCACAAATATTTATGAAATAACCTATTTTTATTATCCGGTCGATTTTCATGATCGAAAGATGAACTGTTATCGTGCACGCAGTAAAATAACTTTTAGTGGATTTTAATGAAACATATTTAAAGCTTCAGATGCACCAGCAAAAGAAGTTATGTACAACAGTCCACACGAAGCTATTTGCTTTAACACTCAATGAAAATATGTTATTACTGTACTATGGTTGGGCAATAACAAATATTATTGTATGTTTTACTCTCAAATTTAATAAAAAAGAAATACCTTTTTCTGTATACATTTAAATATGTCTAACATTATCATGTAAGAGTGGAATCACATAAACTTGACCTGTGTATGTTATAGTAAAATGTAAAGAAATTACGAAATATGTATAAAACATTTTGTATTGTACGTCGACTAATATTGAACACAGCGGAAAGCTTTACAGAATCAAAATTTAAGGATAACGAAAAAAAACTACAAAAGTTACACTTAGCAACTTGGTTGTGAATGCAATAGTTTTCTGTCAAAACGAACATATTTTGGGGAACAAATTGTTTTGATTCAACGCTACCTACAAGTGAAGTTTCAAGTTTCTCATCCAAATAAATCATCTTACACATTTCCGTAAACCCAGACTAAATTATATATAATTTAATAATACAAAAATACACAGTGTTTATGAAATACACAAAATACATTATTTTTTACTATAGCGAGGAAAGAAGGGGAAAGTTTGAATTATACACATTTTGTTACGAACTGGTACTGTGTAACTGACAGTATTTGATCGGTTAGCCACGGATATTGTGAGGTAAGTCACGTGAGTTTCAGGCCAAGACGTATTATCCACAACGTAAAACTGTCGCCGACTAATAAGATGATTTTCCACAAGGAAATCCGTTACCGGTTCTTGATAAACCAGAGATAATAATGATGTTATTCAATTTACTTAATTATTACATGGTGAAAGTAATTTTCTACATATGCAGTAGTCACAGTGAAAATAACGCATGTAAGACGAAATGAGATTATCCGTAGTCAAAACATATAATTTTTTTTGATAATATTTGTCTTATATGAAATAGTTGGAAGCAAATTGAATGGTGTGAAGCTGAGGTGTATTCATGAGGTAGTTACGAAGTCAACATTAGTTTACAGATACACGATTACGATTATTGTACCATTCAGTACACCCTAGATTTCATTTAGAATGTGAGGAAGTCAGATAATTACTTAAGGTACAAGTTGGCATTAATCCGTTTCTTTAGGAATAATAAAAATTGTAAGTGAGAATACAACGAATCTTGCTCGATACAGCATCTTGGTATAGCAACTAGAACTGAAAGGAACACGCTGAATTACTATTACATAACCAACAGCTGTTTCTCTTGAGTAAGCAAAATCAAGTATTCAGAAAACCCAGAGATTTGCAAGTTGTTAGTTAACACTAAGACCCTTATTCGAGAAAACGTAGATCAGTTGGCATTACTGTGCAAAATACGCCTTTTTCAGAAAACGAATGTACGGTTTGTCATGACAATTACATATTTGATGAAAACGGTTTCGTTAAGTGTTCTAAATAAAAAAAATCATTCTGTACATTTAAACTACCACAGAAAGTGATACAACACGCATTAACTCAATAAGTTTGTCAGACTGGTGCAAACATAGGAAGATATGGCAGTAAACTTTGGTGACTCGTTTCCTTGGGCGTGTTCACAGAATCAACATTTAAATCTTGTCTTATTGAAAATAAATTCGTTTCGTTAGGTCAGTAGGGAAAGTAAGAGCGAGTAATTTAAAGACATTAACTCAAAATTAAATTACAGTTCATGAGCATTATTCCAGGTGGAGCCACAAACCGTAGATACTGGAAGAGAGAGAGAGAGAGAGAGAGAGAGAGAGAGAGAGAGCATTTTAATAGCATTTGAGGACGAGGGTTTTAAAACAGGAAACTCTTACCCATAAACATTTCAATATCATCTACTTCTGAAATAGTACCTTGTAATAATGTGAAAGTGTGCAATGGGGTACGTGGTTGTCGCAAGATCAACCTTCAGTTTTCTATTATTCGTATAAAAGGTTCGTTGTTTCACTACCTAATTACTTTAACAAATGAAGTCTAGGTTCGTGTTGTAGAAGAACACTTTAGACATGCTGAAAATGAAGATAATGCTGATGCTAAGTTAGTACCTAATAAGTTTTAATACAGTACAGCTTATTTGTTTCTTTGCGTTGCTAACACTGGCCAGCTCAAATACTACGCATTAAATTCTTAGTATGAATTAATTCAATCTCTAATACAAGTAAATAATTTGAACACTCATACTCTGAACTAAGAATCAAACACGTATGCATATTGAAATTAACGAACATAACTAGCAAAATTGTAACTATCCCGCTTCTGTCTGAATATACGACTTTATTTATACGGAGCAAATTTTTTTTCCTAAAATGTCCTTATTGTATACGAAAAACAGTTCTTCCTTACATTAAGTGTTCTTTTGAAGTCATAACTATTTACAAAATGAAATATACCCTAACATTTGTAAAAAAATTAGTGCGATGAGTGACTAAAAACTTGTGTTTCAAATTTTTTAATTACGTGCATAATTTATAATGTTTTAATTAATAAAATTATGTATCACCCCACTAAGGTGAAAGTGTAATAAAATTCTCCCAATGACCTTAAGAGTAAATGGATAAAACTAAACCACCTGAACATACATATAGTTATGAATCAAATGTGTTGTTTCACTTACGATCCTGCAGGCAATAGGGTATGTAGAGATATTATTTATTTTTATTGAAGTATTAAAAAGCCATTCACAAACAAACGGACACTAGATTATTTCCAATAATGCAGTGTCAGTTGAATTTGACATTTTGAGCTTCACTTGTTAGTTTCATGGAAATAAAATTAGACTTAAAAACTATTTAAAGCAACCTTCAAATTTGTATGGTGAAAAAATTGTCGTATCTATAATTAAATCGCTTACATTTTTTTGTAATTGAAAGATTGTTCTATACAGTTTTCCTAAAACTAAATTTGAAGGACGTGTATAAAAAGTTTTGCACAATTAATACAATGTAGTTCGGCGACAACGGTAAGGATTAAACGTATTTTTGATTCAGTATTTATTTCATCAAAACAAAGATTAGTACCAAAACTGCTTATTAAAGATTTATTCTGGAAGTAATAATTTACAAGAAAGTTTAGTGAATACTTTATTTGCGTATATTTTAGCAATAGTGACTATTTAAGTCAATACAACAAAACAGTTTAGTGTTATTTAAAATAAATTGAAATTTGAATTTGTTGTTTAAGTGTTCATTTGAAAACTGTCTTGCAACTGAAGATACATTCCATTACATCTATTTTCAAATATGGCAACGTTGTTAAAAATACTGCTAAATTCAACATTATAATGGTGTTTAAGTGGAATTAAATTCACGATGGCTAACGCAAAAGTGTATTAACAAAACACTGACAACGAAATACAAAGTAACAAAACCAAAAAACCTCGTAACTCTGTTGGTGCTGTTGCGCCAGAAAGTTTACTTCCCTACAACTTTGATTTGCTTGATTCGTGTAGTTATGTGACTGCTGTATAGGGTTTTTCAGTGAAGGTAAGTGGCGCATCACGTACGCAGTCTTACTGTTGCATAGTGTTGGCTTAAGTGTACATGGTAGATAAATAAACGCTGAAAACATCAGTTGATTTTTACGCTTTTTTTTCGAAGCCAGTATGGATAAAATGCTCAATGACAATACTAGATAATGGCATTTGCCAACTTTATGGGTGAATATTTATCCAGAATTACTAATTCGATACGCGTGATCTCTTGTGCCGCAGTTAAATGCACGAGGTTACGGCGTCACAGATTGTGCCTCAGAAGTTCGTAACAGTTGAAACAATTTTGTTTAAAACGTTGGCTAAAACTATTGTCTAGGATTACTATTGTTTAATTTTCGCAAATTGGCTTCAAGAAACATACAGTTATAGATTAATGCTTTTAGTGCTGAATTGTGTACCGCGCCCTCTTAAGGCCATGGGTTCCTATTTATGCAGTTTATGTGAGTTTAATTTTTTTATTTCATGAAAGGAAGCAGATAGTGTAAAACCATTACATATAAATGTTGGAAATTATTCTTACTATGTAGCCTAATATTTCAAAGCATAAGTATACATAGTTTTGGCTTATTATCGACTTAACAAAATTGTCTCAAGTCGGTAATTAGATAAAAATTATTAATACATATATGTTTTGAAAATAAACTATTCCCAATATTTAAATGTAACTATTTAGTGATATCTGCTTCGTTTCAGTAAAAAGAATAAAAAAATCCATTAAAATATTACAAACAAGATCCCGTGGCCTTGAACTTGCCGTGTGAGTGGCTACCTTTCTGCTTATTATTTTAAGAGAAACGTCAAAAGTTGGTCTGCTTGGCTTGGCGGATTGGGGAGTGGGCGAGGTGTATGCAGCAGTGTAGTGAAGGTTATGCTTGTACGGACACAGAGGCTGTTGTCTGTTTCCATGTAATCAGTGGTCGGTGAGCTTGCCAAACAAGCCCGATGTCATCGTGTGAGCTGCGCACACAACAGAGGGCGCAGGCATCGGCAGCGTTACGTATCTATGTTTGTGGTTGCATTTAGCCAGATGGACTAATGGGAGAGAGCGTGTTCTGCACAGACCTGATAACAACGGCGACTTGTGTATCAAGAATGCTCTACAACAGCTATTCTCATTCGCTCAAAAATTTGCCTGGTATTTTTTTTCCCGCCAATTGGTCGGATAATTGCTCTACACAGAATCCTCAGAAATTTTGTTCGTATAATTTAACCACAATTTTTTTAAAAATTAAGTGTCAAAAAAGTACTACAATTTTTTCGGATAGTTTAATTGTGATAATAGATTCAGTGCATAAACTTCTGGACTGCAAATTCATCATGCGAGCATGTTCGCTATGCATGAATGAAGCTTACGTAAATACATAAAAAGCTGTTTCATAATTTTCCAGAATCTGGCAACTTAGGGTGTGCAAAGATGTAAAATGTTCCTGAAATACGAAAGGCAGATATGGCAACGGAGAAATAATTTAAAAGTTGGTACATGTTTTGCATATTTTTGATACGCACACCTCTTTGGACACGGGCCTGTGCTAAGAATTTCGACGACTTGTCTTGGTCTAGTTGTTTGGAACACGAATAGGCGCTTTATCGTTCGAATCCTTGTAATACACGGTGACAGGGAACTGCTGTGCTAATATGTACTGTACATACATATTTGTGATAGTTATTAGAAAGGTTAATTCTCTTTTTGAAGTACGAAAATGCGACGGTGTATTCCTCTTGCTGCGTAGGCAACCACGAAGGTCTGAAAAGAGGAAAAATATATTTTCCCAATATTCTCGATACCTCATAAACCCGGCGAAATATCGTTATTCTTTGGCCAAAGGAAAGACAAGTTGTAAAAATGGCTTACGCCGTGTCCTCAATATCTCATTAACTCGATAAGCCTTCGTTACAGTTTTTTTACACGGGCAAAACCGTAGCCGTGCAGCAAGTAAACTATAATTTGAAGCTGCTACTTTCATACATTTTTGTTAAAACAAGCAAAAGTGCTTAGTTTAGAAGATAGGCTATTTTATAACTTCACATATTTATGAACACAACAACTTCATTAAAATTCTAACACTATTAGAAAATTCAATTAAAATAAAATTTTATTGAATATTAAAATATTTTCCCAAAATTCAACTTTCGGTAAAAAACAACTTCTAAAAAATAATATAATTATTCAAAATATGTATTTAAATGACATCGATTCCATGTATATGGGCAGAAGTGATTTATAAATAAATTTTCCTTAATGCTCGTCTCCTAGTTATAATTATATTTGGATTTTACTGTTGTTTATTTGGGTTTAAGTGGACTCGAACAGCAAAGACCTTGGCAGTGATACACGGTGAAAGGGGATAGGAATTGGCCAGAACCTCTTTAAGGAGCCATCCCAGCTTTCGCCTGGGGTGATTTCCGAAAATCCTGGAAAACCGAATTTATAATGGCCAGAGCCGTGGGTCGAACCCGGGTCTTCCAGAATTCTAGACGAGTGTTTCACCACTGTTCCACCAACGCTCGGTATTTCACCATACTAACTTCATATTACACCAAAAAACGTTGACGGGAACAGTAAAAGGATTACCAAGCAAATTTTCTTAACATATTTATTGAGATGTACGGATAATTCGAATTATTCATAATTCACTAATTTTATTCAGACATTAATTGCTACATTCTTTTACATGTTTAAACGATTACTGTTCGTATCAAAATACACACATATGACGGGTGAACTAGAACCTCAGCAGCGTAGAAATGATAATAGGCGGTTTTAAAACCACAATAATTAGGCCATAGGCAGTGCAGTTCAATTTGTTTAGTAATTCATTTACATGTCTGAGCAGAAGGCATAGGAGAAAAGAGTCTGCTTGAAATCGCTGTTTCTGTTCATACATACGGTCTTCGTTGGTCACACAGGTTGTGCAACTATGTTGAGACGTTGCAACTCATATACGCAGAGGTTCCAGGCGTGCTGCGATATGGCATTCGTATGACAACTGCTTACGTGTCTACGTAACATTCTCATGTCTCAGTTTAAGGGGCATGGATAGGTAATATGTCGAGCGAACGACTGGAATACTCAGTCATCGATAAAATCTAAACTACTCATAATATTTCTATGGCATTTTTTTGCCGAGTAGATATTATATTAGCGGACGTTTATTTACATAGCACTGGGCGGTAGTAAGCTTTGCTTTCGAGTAAAAATTAAATACAGTATTTAGCAAAATAAGGGATTGAAACCACAAAATCTATAAGAATGGAAAACTGTAGCTAATTTTATATAATTTTAGTACGATAATATCCAGGACTATATAACAACCGAATTCCAAAAATACTCACCTTTGATTTTAAAATAACTTTACTCTCCGAAAACCTCTGCGCGAGTGGTTTACGGATAGTAAATTATTTTAAAATCAAAACGCAAATATTTTTGAATTTCGGTTATTATTGAGTCCTAGATATTATCGTACTAAAAATTATAAAAGTACTATTTTCCATGTTTTGGATTTTGTGATTTCAATCTCTTATTTTTCTTAATACCGTTTTTAATTTTCTCTCGAAAGCAAAGCATACTACAACCCCGTGCTATACAAATAAACGTCCGCTAGTAGAATATCTACTCGGCAAAAAATTCCAATAGAAATTATGATGAGTAGTTTAGAAGTTATCGACGATTAAGTATTTCAGTCGTTCGCTCGACATATTACATCCATACCCTTTATGTGGTAGATTTTATGTGGCCAATTGCGACCAGATTTGCGACTACACCATGAACACATCGGTTGCATACCAACCCGTGAACATTACCGCTGTCATTAAGAAGTTGAATCTGTACGTTGTACTGTATTTTTTTCTTAGTGAAATATGCTCAATTTACAGTGTTATACCACGCTGTAGTTCCTGTTACTATTTGTTAGAATACACCACGTTGAGGTAAATTACAGTTTAGTAGATTTATTGTTTTTAGTTACGTGTTTTTTTAAACTAACCGTTGTAGTTGAATTATCGTCGTAAAATTACCATTGTATTAAGAGGGTTATTTTATGACCAAATTATGGTGATATTAAGTATGCCTGAAAAAATATCCTGAGCTTAGGCATATTAAACTCAATAGAAAAAAACTGTGTCTGAAAATTCTTATCTTATCAGTTTATATTTCCCAGAATAAATGTTATGACGGGAACGGAAAATGGGAACTCTTCTATCGGGCCTGGTCCTAGTCCACCTGGGATCATCTACACTGTTCTGAGGGCAGAGAGTAAGGGATGATAATTTCATCAAGGGGTTTGCATGTAGATATATTTTTAACTTAACGTAAACATTTCAAAGCAATATATGTCAATCATTGAGCATTGATTGACGGCGATGCAATTCTTTTCCAAAATTATTTCTTCATTGGATCGCTGTCGCGTTAAAATACGCCAGCGTATAACAATAGATTAATTAATTAATTAAATTTCAATGTTAAAGTGTTACAAGAATTTTCTTTTCGAGTTGGTTTTGTGTCTGTATCCCTTTTCTTTGAAATGGAGTCACAATGTCATCAAAAAGCTATAAAGTTTCGATTAATTTTTTATTTTAAACAGCCAGTAAGTGCGTGGTTCAGTAAAATATTATAATTACTTTAAAATTAGCTTCAATTTTAAATTTATATAGACAGAATTTTCTTAATATTTCTACCAATAAGTCATAAAACATAATTTAAATAATATATTGAAAGTATTACATATTTTTGGCTGAGAAGTAAGCAATTACAGTTATTTCGCAAAGTAAAGGTACAGTGTCTGTTGTGTCGTAGTTTGTACTTAACGTGATCATGTGTATTTCAATGCATCTAAATCAAATTGAAATGATGAGTTTAATTTTTATAATGTATCTTCAACTTTAACGTACAGGTTTTGGTACACATCAAAAATCCTATGCTTAATTTACTAAAGTAAAACTAATATTAACATTAGCAATTCACTTTATTTTCACATAATATTTTACTTGCAGTGAAGTAAAATTGGTATATAACGCAGTAAACAGTTTTGCACAAGTATCTTTTATGAAATTACCAGGATTTATCTACACCAAGTTCACCGTAGAACAGGAACTGTTGAAAACCATGATTTAGACATTAATACGAGGCATTTTTTACAAGTTGTCAGCATTAAAATATTTCCTTGCGACTTAAAACGGATATAGGATAGACATTTCACTACTCAAACAAAACAACGTCGTAGGACACGATTACATAGAAGGTTAATAGACCTAGGGGGCCTATTCTTTAACATTATCAGTCCTTTACACCATCGTAATACAAAAACAATTACTGGATAGCTATCTTTACGGAGATAATTCATATCTGTAACTAAAAATGACGCCGTGGCTGTCTTTCGAAAGTCTTTTGAATCTATTTATATAAATATGGGGTCTAGGGTGTTGTTACGAGACCAAGTTCGTGAAAACGGCCGTCATATTTAAGTTCTGTTCTACACATTCCTTGTTGGAGAACATAACCAGCTGAGATGTTGCTTGGAAGGAGATAAAAATACCATATTTTATTTTCCTTTAAATAATGTAATACGTTTCTAAAATTAAAGATATGTGTATATCATTGATTTCTGCCAACGCAAACTAAAAATACAGTACCATACGCGTGGTTCTATCTCTTGGCCGGAGATAATAACATAGTACAAGTGCTGCTATATCTTGGCCGGAGATAATAACATAGTACAAGTGCTGCTATATCTTGGCCGGAGATAATAACATAGTACAAGTGCTGCTATATCTTGGCCGGAGATAATAACATAGTACAAGTGCTGCTATCTCTTGGCCGGAGATAATAACATAGTACAAGTGCTGCTATATCTTGGCCGGAGATAATAACATAGTACAAGTGCTGCTATATCTTGGCCGGAGATAATAACATAGTACAAGTGCTGCTATATCTTGGCCGGAGATAATAACATAGTACAAGT
>PNEQ01134446.1:0-24802 GCA_003012365.1 Medauroidea extradentata | reverse complement strand
AAACGCAGCACACTCTCATTCTGCGAGAGACGAATTGATAAAGTTACTTTTAAAATTGAAATTCTAAAGAGGATCGAACAGGATATATATAAATCAAAACTAAAATAAAGTAGGCCTAATTAGTAAGTCAAAACACGCTGTGGAAAGTGAGAAAATATAATTTAATTATGTTGTGTGTAGGTTTTCTTAGCATATTCTACATACCGTAAAACTGGGTGACTAGAAACACTGGGGTGAACAGAAACACAATTTTAAAGCTAAATTTTTGGTGTAAACTCTGTTTTAAAAGTTCAATTTTTAGGTAGGCAAGTTAAAACAGTTCACAAGCGGTAACTTTATTTGATTATATTATTTCAATGCAGAAGGTGTAAGCTAAGAATGTATTTATAATTAGGTTTCTATTCATCCCAGTGTTTCTAATCACCTCGTTTTACGGTAGTTGCCAAGTAAATTGAAAATGTTATAAAAAGAGGTGCTAGAAAATTCTAGAATTCTATATAAAACAGTCAATAGTGACTGTCTTAATTGCTGTCGCTTACTAAAGACACTCATATGTGACGATATTTACCAGAGACGCAGATAAAGTATTGACCTCCTGTTGAGGGAGACTTAACAAAGTTCATGCTTCACCGTACACAGCCCATGTCGGAACATACTCGAAGAAGTATTATACTCGCCTGGCAGCGGCCAGGAGTGGAATGACGTCTAATGACCGTATTGTGGTTGGTTGTTACATGCGTACCACGTACACCTGACCTACCACAAATCCCGTTACTCCTTCTCCCCTTCCCCGCTGGCCTAGCTCCCTGCACCCACAAACTAATTCTCAAAGTCGGCGCAAGGGAGCGTTTCACAAGCCAATTAACTTGTTCTCGTGGCGCCGAGGATTCAGTCCTAATTGAAACCCAAACCCAGCGCGGTGGAAGATCATGTTGCCGTCATCAGTGGCACTTGGGGGCGTTTCACTTCGCCGGCTGACATCTCGGCACACGAGGCTGGAACCCCTTGAATGACATCGTCTCAGTTTTTACCCTCCGCTTTTTGTAGAGATTATAAAGGGAAACTTGAGTCAGCAGTTGAAATGTAAACGTTCTGCTCAAACATGCGCCATGCTTTATGTCGCTGTACTTACGAGAAGTGTGTACAAGTTTCAAATTTCCGCGTTTGATGCGCAGGAACAGCGGGGCGATAAGAGCCTGAATAACACACTCAACGAGAACATATTGTCTCCATTCATAAGCGCGCCAAACTGACATGTAAGGTTTTCTTTGTAGTCTTTATCCTATAGGATTTGAAGTGATGATTCTAAGGGCGGAATTCATAGTGGTGATATAAGCATTATTTGAAACAAGTACTACTTGTATTCATGCTTAAGCATGGTTTTCAATCCATAGTGCCCGAAATAATTATTGATTATTGCGATCGCTTGAAGCAATGCTTCATGATGTTAACTTCAAATAAATACTCCTTAGTATGTGTCATAAAATAAATTCAAATTAATTTACCTAAATCTAGGCTTTATTTGACTGAGAATGAAACATACAGTTTGTTAATTAACAAGTTAAGACTTGTTCATAATATCTTTATAAAGATATAAATTCTATTCATACATTAATTATATAATTACTACATTCAAACCCACCCACCCCCACCCTCCGCAATCTACTAAGAGAAGAATTCCTTCTTACATAAGGGACTACAAAGTTCACATTCACTTCTTTTAGTAATTTCTTGTTGTGCTCATTTTGTACATTTGAAACTCTCAGCTTACTGTTAGGAAAAGTTTTCTCAGCAACAGAATTGTTCATAAGAACATCTTCAACATTTTTTTCAAGAGAAGACCCAACTGGAGCAAAGTCTTCAGAAATCAAATCAGGCATACTAGAAGGAAATGTATGATCAGAGTCTTGCAAATTAGTAAAATAGTCTGTCATTTTTTCTTCAAAATAAGTTCTAATAGGAGTGAGATACATAGGTAGTTTCTCTTTCATCTGAAAGTCTAACATAAGAGTATTCAGAGTTTCTTTCTAGCAACTAAACTTCTTTAACTATAGTTTCGTATTTAGAATTACAAACAGTTATTTTCATTAGGAGTTTACCAGGACTTATCTGCCAGACAGAATTGTTATCCTATTTATATATTTTCTTGTAAAAGTAAAAACCCTCTCATGCGGTGAAGCATTCGCGGAAGTACATAAGGAAGAACGAGTAGCACGTCAAGCCTTTTGATAAACGACTTTCCAATTCTTGATATTCAATTACTGGTATTTAAGAGCAAGTTGAATAGTTTTACGAACTATTCCAACATATCTTTCAAATCGCCCATTTCCTCTGGAGTTGTAAGGAGACGTTCTACTAATTACAACCCCTTATTTTATAAAGAAAATGCCTCAACTATTGTGCCATAAAACTAGACCCTCTGTGAGAGTGAAAAAAGCTGAATTGCCAAAAAGATAAAACTATTCTTTGAGTTAAGAAATAACTGTACTTGCTGCCAATTCTTGGAATGGGGACGCAAAAGAAAACTTAGAATATTTATCAACTAGAACTAGTGGATGGAGATTACTAGAAGAAGATGGCAAAGGGCCTTTGAACTCCATGTTGATTAACTCCCAAGGCTGAGTGGCTTTTGTGAGAAGACCTTCACTTTTGAGGAATCTATGTTTGATTTCAGTACAGATTCTAACCGACGAATTTACTTTCCCTATTTCCCCTAAAGAAAAAGTAAGGTTCTTAGTACGTACCCAGTGATACATCCTGGTCCTACCTGGATGGCACATATCTTCATGTAATGAACGGAGTTATGATAAGTTGCTACCAATCAAAGAGCACAATCTTGATAGTGCATCGGCTGCTAAATTTTCTTTTTATTGCCTGTATATTATTTTGTAGTGACTTTTCATAATTTAAATATTTTCCAGGATATTTAGTTTCAAACATGACAGCAACAGAATGCTTATCAGTTATACAAAAATGACTACAAATAAGGAAGTGTCGCCATTTTTTCAAGTATTCCACGATAGCGTATGCTTCCTATTCGATTGAAGAATTATTTATTTCTGATTTTGAGAGCGACTTAGAAAAGAAAGCCACGAGTCTGTTACCTTGAGTTAGCGTGGTACCAATAGCAAACTTTGAAGCGCCTATTTCCACAGTAAGAACTGATTACTGCCTAAAGGACAAACTGCTGCATTCATTATATATTGTTTTAGTTCCTTAAGGCTCGGTTTCAGCCGCCATGTTGAATTTTATTATTTTTCGCTTTTTTGTAATCCTGAGAAGAAAAATGAAATCGGCGACTATACCTCAAATTCGATTTACTTTGAACTACAATACAAGCATGGCAATAGAGCTAGTATTGTATAGTTAGGTCGCAATTTGTCGGGCAAAGTATGAATATAAAAAATTTGCCACACAAATTGCGGCGTAATTATAAGTTAACAGCTGAATCGCAAGGTCTGTACTGTAGCAAAATGTAAATAAAATTTGAGGTATAATTGCATATTTAACATTTTTCTTCTCAGATTTCCAAAAAAAAAAACGCGAACAATAATAAAGGGGAAAACAAAAGTAATGATTTGTTGTTGACCAATTCCTTATGGGATCTTTCATGTAGGCTACTGTTGTTTTGGTTTATCGATGTGTTGACTACATCCAACTCGGCTTGTTTTGTCTTTTTTCGTATTTCGTTGTTTGTATTTCTTAGTCTCTTTCTGTGATTATTGCACGACATAATATTGCAATGGCGTATGTCTACAATAATACAGTTTGTCATTCTGTACCATTGCAAGAACCATTCAAAATCATTACCCTTGAAAACATTGTAGTTTCTTGCGACACATATGCTTCGGTGATACACGTCTCACACAATGTAGCTGTCTGCAAACCAATAACAGGCATCAAATATTACAATATCGGTTCAGTCAAATAGAACAATAGCTCCAAGTACAAGCTAAAGCTAGTAATATTCTTGTAAGCTGAACGTGAGTCGAAACCCAGCAAACAATCAAATTTTCCCGCGATAAACCATCATCTCTACCAATAAATATAGACCTAGAAATATCAATGGTTCAATGACCTGTAGGCTGGATTCTACAGTCCTGTATACACGCTGTCTCCAGCTATTTGTTCGTTGGCTGCTACGCCAACGCGTAGCTGGTTGTATGTAGAGCCCGGAAGTTTTCACGAAAATATTTTTGCCCCACTTTGTTTCAGTGTCTTATGCACACCTGTAGCTCAACTTCATGACTATTAGCAGAGTGTTTTTCTGGAGAGTTGTTATTTATTTGACTGTGCCAATCAGTACACGGATAACTGTGACACATCACGTCTGTGATTTGCGGGTTTAACCTCAAGACTCTGGGTGTTACGGCATCCAATCACTGACCGTAAAGCAGAGATGCAGGTGTGCACGTAAACCACTGAAACAAAGTACTGCAAAAATCATTTCGCGAAAACTACCGGGCCCTAGTTGTATGTCTATCTCACGAGGTAGTGCGCGGCTCAAAGAGAATTTTCATGCAGGTCTGCTATTAAATCACAGTCTTCAGGTGAGTGTTTCATTAACTGTGATCCAACTGCGAAATTCTGGACGTGTACAGGTTTTCGATGTCTAAAGTAATTGCAATGTCACAAATTTCCATGTCCCTGCTAATTACTAGTAACTCCTGACCCATTTTCTCTCGCCGTGTTACGGGAAACATTATCAGATCAGCCGTATGTGGATGAGAGCCTACATTTCTTTATAATTTCGATTAGATATTTCAGGCATGATCTTCGTAACATTACCGTGGCATGCCTGTTCCCCAGGAATTTCCATGAACGACAATTTGTATATGCCATTTGATGCTGTGCAACAGTATGAGATGCGGAACATACTGTCGGACGGCTGGGATCTTGTCTAACTCAGAACAATATACGGCATCTGATGAACATTACGAAAGACCGTGTTGCAGGTTGTAGTTCATCACGACTGTTCGCGACACGCATAATTGAAGATGACTGTACGAAGTACATCAGAACCGAGAGTTGCTCCGTTATTGTGATAATATGTATTACTCAGTAGCATCTCTAATTTTATGAAGTCACTGATTATTTAGAACATGTTCCTATGTGACATATTTATAATTGTCTGCAAGTATAGACATGACAGTTTCCCTTTCCAACGAATTTATAATTTTGAATTAACTGTATGATGACGAGATTTAGAAATTAAACTCTCGGAATAGTGTTTGGACTAGTTAATGAGCTGAAAAAATTGTATAAAATAAGCTATTATACGCGTTTTCATTAAAGTAGGCTAGTATAAATAATTTCTGCACTTTAAGTAAATAAATACAAATTAATCATCAATCATTTGAAACTTACGTCGCAATATAAAATTCCTGCATATTGTGTCGTAAAATTTATGCGGTCGTAATGATTCATACTAACAACCTACTGCTCACTATACACACGTTGACTTCTCTTACAACTTTATAGAACTAGGTAATGTATTAAAATGTATTTTAACGTATAAAATAAATTTTTAGCGTTCCAGAGAAAGACCATAAATAACACCATCTTCCTACTCGGACACGCTCTCATACACACACATATGCGAGCACATTCGACCGTTACAGTAAAAAGTTGGAAGTATGCCAAAAGAAACTGGCACACTCAGCTGTAGCCACATGCAAATAGAAGACCGGGAACAATTTGCAAAGTGTTTGTTGAGAATGTAGTCGGCGAAGAGTAGAGATTCTGGTAAGCGCTCAAACGTTTCCCTCTGCCTGCGGATATTTGTGAGATAAGGTACTGAGTACGCGAAACACTACGGCATGATCATGCTCTCTTATCACTTGCCTCGTAGTTTCTAATCGCGAGGTTTTTAACTCGCGGTACTTGCCAAAACGTTTTTTTATTCAGATTTTGAACGTATCGCACCCCCAATGCAATAGCAACATCTCTAAATATGTTATTTTGAGATGAATGCAGTTGTACTTACATACATACTTTCAAATTTTTGGATGATAACAGTGTAATATACAACACTACTCAAAATATGTTGGTATTGCGCTGTAACATAACTTCTGTTCTTTATTCTAGTGCTACATAGCGTAAATAGTAGAAATGTTTGTCTTGCACTAATCATTACTGGTACTTGACAAAGCTGCTAAAAATACAATTTTATTTTTAATATTGCGAATGATTTTATTGTTTATGTTTGTACTGAAAGGAATATAATACTTCACGATACGCATAACTAAAAATGTTGATTATTAAGTTATGTTGGTATTTGATTAGGGGTGCAATATAGTTCATTACCAGATATCAAAAAGCAGATAATATTAGGGTGACTAAAGCGAATTCACAGGTACTGACTGTTCAAGAAAATAAACAGCTACACACAACCTAGTATGCTTTTTTCCGTAACTTTCAATCGCCCAGAATACAGATCGGAACAGGAAGTGGGCAATAAAAATATTCTTTAGGTATGTAATGATTCTTAAACATTGTTTTTACACATACATTATGTAGGCACGTGGATTTGTTCTGGAACGAACTAATTTAATGTCCAAAAAGATACAACGTGCATGGACGATAACTAGGTGATTTCGATTGCTCTTGAGGAAGTAAGCTGAGGGTGAAGCAACGACAGAATACAAGGGAGGATAAACGATATAACTCACAGGAAACCTAATAGGCAACGTATTCTACGTTCCTCTGTTACTTAAATAAGGAACGTTCCTACTGAATCTCTTGGATCCCGTTTGGCACGCTAAGAAAATAATTTAGTCCTACACACCACTTAAAAATTCCATTTCACACATTTTAATAAACAATCCATCCGCGAATATGTGGTGACAAAACAAAATTTTCGAGTCTAATTTATCCTTCTTAATATTGGCTGCCCTTGTAAATGTACGCCTACGTATATTAATGAGAAGTAAATATATCTGATTGGTTTAATGCAACGCGACGTCGTATGTGCTGTCCTTAAAGAGAACCTTCTGTTATCGCCTGTGTTGTATTTGTTGTGTTGTCAGGTCTGCAGTAATATATGTCGTTGTGTTCTTTTGTGTTATACTCGTTTTCCTCGCCCATCATTGGTGCCATTTACATGCACTTTGTTTGACCCTTGTATGTTTGGTTTTTACTTTCTATGTGTCATGTGTGGCTAGTAGAAGGTACAAACAAAACAGACAAGGGCCAAACATTATGTAAGATCACCAGATGAAAAAAATGCTGTGCTAAAGATCTCCATTCAGCATGGAAATATTAAAAAAATAATTTTCTTGCCTCGGTAATAATTGAGGACTTAACATTCAAAAGGGGCTAAGTACCATTTTCGACAAAAATGAGTTAGGTACATAGAAAGGTGCCAAAACATAAGGTCGAAGGCATACCTAAAGTGCTATCTCCTAGTGATATTCATGCGCGCCGTGCATCAGCAAAGTTAGATGGTTGGAGTAACATCAACGCATTCTAGTTCATTGAATATATATATCATAAGTGTTTTGTATTAATTACTGTTCGATTGCTCCTATGTACCACTGTCCTGTTGTAAAAAATACGTGAACGTATTTGGATATTTCCTTGTTCATTTGTTTGTCGCAATATACTGTTTTCATCATTATCTCGAAACTTACCATTTGGCACATAGCCACTTTTGATTGTTAAGTCTTCTATTGCTGATTTCGAAATTTTAACTATGCAGTTAAATAGCATTACTGGTAAAAAATTTTGTGTCATTTGTGGCAAGTTTCTTTACAATTCTGAATCACTTAGTTAAACTTATCATAATTTTAGCCATAAAATAAATAATAAACCTGTTTCTTCGCACCGCAACGAAATTTCCATAAAGTTCTTTAAGAGAAGCATAACAATTTGTATTACAGTACAGCTTCTTACACCATTTATTGCAGTCCAAAACCCTTTCAAATCTAATCCCTTCTCGTAAGAGTACGTTTGTATTATTCTCAAGATATATTACATAGCGTCCGAATTTTCCAGGTGGACTTCCTTAAAACATCATCAGACGTCATCGAAATCTATAAATTTAAGATTACTTCGTTTAATCATAATAATGAAAGGACCGTATGTGAAATAGTTATTTTGGTTGATTAAAATGTATTAAAGGAAACATCCACACACATTAACACATAAAGAACACGCACTAATAGACAGGTACAGACACAAAGAGGTGCACAGGTAGACACAAACAGCAAACTGATTTCACAAGCCTATGTGTCCTTTGGAAGTTAGGGAAGTAAACATAAGATTTATTAGACCTGGCGCGTAAGACGTGCTGTAGCGTGGTACGGTTAGTATGTTTTCTTGTTTAATTATTAAAACTGTTGCTAATTCGTTTATCTACGAAAAAAAGGCCCACTCAAACAGTGTCCCTGGGGTTTTAAAAATTCCATCAGCTAATTAAAAACATGATTACCAAAATCCTAAAAAGTGATAACAATTTTTTATTTACGTTGCTGTAGCTGAGAAAATATCAACCGTAATCGTAAAACAAAATCATAAAAACCTTTGTTGGACTTTAACAGATACTTTACACAAATAAAATAACAGGTTCAAAGTTTAAAATCTTACTGAAAGACACTTAACACGAAAACATTGCACGCTAGTTTAGTACTCTGCTCCAAGAAGCGATGACGTGTTGACGAACGTGTTATATTCGACGTACCGCCTTCTCCGTTTCCGCGTCTCAAACGTAAAAAAACCCAAGGTCGAGTAACTCTTGAAACTTATCCCTACCTTCATGTAACTCCACCCAAGAGGTTTACGAGGAAAGGTTAGTGATACATTGGAAGAGAACGGAGAATACTGAAAATGCATTAAGGTAGAAATGACCATGTCCATTTTCCACACACACAAAAAAAAAATTTCGTACGTTGTATTTTGTTTTAGAATACACTTATTTACAATATTTAATTAATGTGCTTGTTTCCCGAATTTTAATAACAAGGATAAATATATATCAGTACCTGCATCGCTTTGAAGTATTAGAATAGCATAGCGGTAAATGTATGCACCAAATAATTAACGCAGAGAATCTAGTTTTTGAAGTGCAAGTTCCTTAGAAATTTTTTCCAGACGTGCATCGTATAATCCTCTCCTGGAAGTCTTACAGTGATTTTGAAACAATTTTTACAGGAACATAAAATTAGTATTGATGAATCCCTGAATTGTTTAGTCATAACTATGTCACAACTTGTGCTTAATCATTTTGGCAACAGTTAACTTCATTGTTTTTCATATTTTGGCATCCATAAAGTTATACCAATTTTGTTATTAAAATATGACATAAACCAGCAATTTTTTTTTTTTTGCGAACGAACGGTTCATTATTTTGTCAAAGTTCTATGTAGAATTGTACTTCATATGGCTGCTATTAGTCTCAAACTTTTTTTCAAAACATTCTGTTAAAACGTTCTGAGTTTTTTGCACCAATGTGAAAAGAAAACTACGTAGCACGGTCTTTAAACGAGAAAGTAACATCTCTTAAGCCATTAGTCTATTGTCATTAAAATATCCAAGTACGTGTACGTGTACCCCGAATACTGATTGTACCAAGTAATAACCTTTTAGGTGGCTTAAACTGTGTCTTTTTGTAAGGAATAGACGGTTAAGAAGACTAAATACGATTTTACTATTGGCTGCATAGAAACCTAAATTACAATATATTACGAAATCTTTAGTATAGAAAGCATTTAGAAAACTTTTCATACTATTTATTTCTTCATATCGTACATTATAGTGAAGGTTTCGTTGTAAAATCGCAATTTTCACAAAAATATACATTTTCAACAATTTTAGCAAATTCATGAAATACTTTCTCGGGTATTTCACGTTCACGTGTCCACTTAACGGTTTACCGAAAAATATCTTCCGTCAAAACAATATAGAAGGTAACACGAAGTGATATATTAGGCTCCATTTGTTTTATTATTTTAGATACTTCACTTCGTTATTGTTTTATTTGAATCGCGATTTCAGCAATGATACAGTTAAGACAATCAAATAATTATAAGTCAGGATGTAAAGTTCTTATATGTTTGTAGTAAAATGTTCAACAAAGGTTGACGAGAATAAAAAAAAACTATATTTGTAACGGCAATTCCCATTTACATATTACTTGTATGTTTCAACCCCGTTTAAAGTTTTGAATCTTACAGAAACTGGCTGTAACTTGAGGTGGAATCTAAAACACTCTTAACTCTGTGTTTCCTTACACAATTTCACACCAGTTGACTGACTAGAAACCGAACGAGGTGACGAAATGGTAGCACGTTGTATTCGCATTCAGGAAGGCTTGGGTTTGATTCCAGACTTCTGCCATCCTGATTTAGTTTTAACGAAGGTTATTTTCCTTCCTATGAATCACCCTAGGTAAATGCTAGGACTGTTTCTTAACAGAGGCCATTGTGGCCCTATTTCTCAGTTCCCCTGCTTGTGAAATAGAAGTGTGTAACCGTCTTTATGACCTCGTTGTCGACGAGATAGAAATACCAAAGAACTGGTAGGAACTTGTGAGTCTGGCTTCAATAGCGCAGCTACCATCGCGTAAAAGAAGATTTTTCTCAGCTCCCTATCCTTGTCTTGCATTTCATCTGCCTGCGCGTTGACTCGTTGGGACCTTTCTTATCTCGCTTTCCACCAATCCGCCAACTCGGTAGCCTCGCCTTGTATGAGAATACGCTTCGAATGGTTGCACATATTCTCTCCTCTTTCCTCTCTTTTATCGAGCGTACGTTCCGAATTTCTGAACGTGCCTGCCTTCTCCTATATAAAAATGATACAATTTCGTTCTTTTACTTCCTAATATTCTAAAAACTTTTTTCTCTCTCGAGTGCAAAGGTGAATAGTGTGTTAAATGTTTAGAGAAGAAGACAATTTCGTTTACATTAACTGATTTCTTGTTACATACATATTAAACTGTTTCTGATTGAAAACACAAAATATATTTCATTTAGCGGTCATTACACCTCTTATGCAATGCCAGGTAATGACCATGCCCACGGTCGCCTGTACACACACATATATATATATGTGTGTGCATATACATAAATATGCGTGAACACAGATCATGTATAAGATATTGTACAATATTATGTTTCGATAGGATTATAAAATTCATCTCCGTCATAATTGCGTTTTTAGATTTCTGGGCATTTACGTACGTAGTCACCATCTTGAAGCAATAAACAACTCTATATTTTAATTGGTGCGATAGATATCAATCTATCAACGAATAGTTGAAAAATACTTTACACCTCTCATCCCCTAAAGGGGTAAAATTTCTTGCCGAAATGCATTTGTATGACTGTACCATTGAATTAAAAATCACGATGGTAGCCCGTCGTATTTGAGTTGCATCGACCATTCACGAAAACACAGTTTAACTTTTTTCACACTCTTAGAGATCGAAATGAGAAAAACCTTCTTAGCGCTTGCATGCGCCTTGAAGGGATCCACCCTCGAAATTCACGTTTCTGGGTGAAGTTGTTTGGGCTGTGCTTTGATTTGACAATAAGTCAGTTATACGGCATTTTCATTTATATTTTGATATAACGCTTTATACTATTTCGCGTGGCGTATAATTTTTTGTGTATGAGTAGATTGAGAAGTGCGATAGGAGCTGAATGCGTATACATTATATACGAATGGTTTCTTTAATAATGTAATTTACAGCAATAGCCTTGCGTGATGTACAAAACGTTTTTGAACAAGTTGTTTCAATTATTTGCATGATAAGCCTAAAATTTTTATTTTCGTTTGTATATTATTAATACATATTAGTTTTTGATAAATCTGCTTAAGGGAACATATAATAGGATTGTATTATGTAGAGTGCCTAAAGTTCTGTACTAACACTACATAAAATCGTAATTTATATCATAAAAATCCAACGAAAATATTTTTCTTAGAATGAAAAACCTATTTAGATGCAAACTTAATTTTTCTGTAGTAGTGATTCTACGGTATGGGTTCTTGTACTGAACAAATCTATATGAGAAAATGACTTAATTTGAATAAATTGAAAATTGCCACAATTAATCAGCGAATTTAACTAATCATCTTATACTTTACTATACTATACACGGGCATAATGGTAGGCCTACTGCAGCAATGAACGCAGTGTGATGACATACACAAGATGCTTACGTTTCCTAAATTAATTCTTTTGTTTCCATTGCGTTTCTTCTGACTTCGAGAATACTTTCAACGTTATTTAAACTACTCTGCAACGAAACGTTTTTAATAATTTTACAAAGCAAGCTGATGGTAACACAATTACCACAAATTATCCTATGTGGGACTACGAATGTTTAACTTGTGAAACTGCGCATTTAATATAGTAAATATGTGTAGGTTTATGAGAATTATTATACTGTATTGTAATAATATTTTGACAGTGTACTAGGTCAAGTCTCTGTAAGCGTAAGTACACCAGTGCTTAAATAGTTAAGTAGTGGAAAGAAACGGTTTTGAAGCCGTGTTAAATATTAGCGTTGGGGAGAATAAATATTATTAAAATAAAATAACATTCAATAAATAAAATAAGGATAAAGTTATATGACAGTGACAAATATATTATAAATAAGATACGTTATATTGAGGAGACATGGGAGCATTGGGATATAAAGTTAGACATTCCATAATTAAAACAAATTAACTTAAAATTAACAAAACTTAGACAACACCAAAAACCTATAAAAGAGTTACTAATAACCTTGTAGCTAGTACAACATTAAACGCGACTGCGTAAATTACTAATGGTTTCTAATTAGTTAATTAATTAGGCTAATTTGAATGGCTTTTAAGACATTGCATAAATTAGTTACCGGGTTCAATCAAATAAAAAATGAAATAAATTTTTTTTGTAATATTTGTCTACCGAAGTAACTTAAAAATAAGTATTTTCACTTTTAAAGTTCTGCTCATGGTTTCATGATAATTCTTAAAAACCGTAACATGCGAGCATTTTAAAAATTTGTGATTTATGGTTCTGACGTATTTAACGTTGCGAATGACTTTTTTCTAATCATTTAAATGCAACATACCCAACGTGAAAATTATTTATAACTAAGGCGTTTTTGAAACTAGCGACCACAACTTATCTTTGACGTTTATGAACCACTTATGATCTTGCATTCGGCTTCTTTCTTGAAATAACAATATTATTTTAAAGATAAACCATAAATTAGTTAACTGAAAATATGTCCATAGATACACGAACATTTAAATCTTTCCTCATGGAAGTCTTATACCTCTCACATATATTTTAACAAGATAAACAATATAATAACGAATTAATACTAATAAAAATTCGAAAAGCGGTAGTTGTATCAGGTGCAGCGTTTTAAATCAAATATGATCGGTGTTTCTATTTTTAATTATCTCTATCAAAAAAATAAATGGCGAACAGGGAGAATGGCGGAGGGCAGTGAAATACAGCAACACGTCTGATTGGTCGGACTACTGTTCTAGGCGCCTTTAGGGGTCAAACGAACAGTGAGGGGTAACACGAAATGAGGCGCTGTATTGGAGAAGCGGGGGAATGCGAAGGGTGAGAGAAACAGGAATACCTCGAGACGGCAACATCTGCCAATATTCTCACACGAGGAAAATCTGGGTTGGCTCCGCCGGAAATCGAACCCAGATCCGCGTTGTGGGAAGTGAACGGTCTATCCAAACACACCAGAGCGGCCCTGTGTTTATCTTTAAATTATGGCTCTTACACGTTAAGACATGCCCCGGTAAGGGGTTCGTGTTTCTCTGATCTGCTTTACCGTATATTTTACTTCGAGGTGGCCCCACCCTTCAGGTCCCGACGCGATCGGGCGTTTTTCTCTTCGTTCGGGCGTGATCGGCCATCTCCGGCGGACGTCGGTCGCACCCCCTCGACCGAGTGGCGCGCACTGCGACGCCGCCACGTCTAGTCCGCCCGCGTCCGCCCACGACGCCGCGTCGTCACGGCGTCTCGGGGCAGCGCGTTGAACCTACCCCCTTCGTTCCAGTGCAAGAAGGAACTTGCGCGCGCGCACGATGTGGCGGGAGTTGTGTCGGAAACAAAACGAGAACCACTGGAACCTGTCCTCAGATTAACCCGTGAACTCTGTGTAACAACAACGTCGTAATATTTACGTGCTGAAAAAAATATGTAAATTAGAGGTTATAAAAACTGTGCAAAACTATTTAATTTTTTCTGCTTGTGTAATGCTGTTAGTTTGTCAAAGTGTGTTGTAAATACATTTGTGTGCAGATGTCATCAATGTAAACGTTCGCGTGTTTTACGTTTACAAGGAATTACCGTCTCCTGGCTCAAGAGGAAAGTTACAGAAGATACGCATACGAGACTTTCTCCAAGGGCGAATGGTGAGTAAGTTATAAATTATTAAAACTATTAAACTGTAGTTGATATGTGTTATATAATAATAAATAGTGAAGAACCATTTTTTTAAAATCACAAGTGCGTAATACTTGGGCCAGAAGTCTGTAGAGAAATGACTCCAGTGTCGTAGGAATAAATTCGGTGCAAAGTGAGTAGGCCTATCGAGAGATTTTGAAAAGAAAAGACAGCGGCATTATGTGTTTTCTTTCAGACCTAAGTTTTAAATATTACTTATATCTCGTAGACGTGAGAATATTAACTAAGGATTTTTTAAAAAGTGAATTAAGTACAAGTTTGAATTTCATAGCGTACCGAAATTATCTATGTAAAATTAGTTTCATCATTTCATTATTAGGAATTGGCCTTACATAAAGTAACATATCATTAAATAATCTTTATGCAGAGAGCTTTCTTATAGTTTAAAGGTTTCAATAATTATTAAATATTGTTTGAATTTGAAAGTAGGCCTACCTATTTCAAGATATATGAAAAATATTGAGCTGCAGTTCTTTGTATTTTTTTTCTAATACAGGATGCCAAAGTGTTTTTAAATAGCACTGGAAATTGGTGTTAGTAAGGATATTTATCTGTTAGAAATAACTTATTCGAGACGCATATTAGATCAGTAACTTCTCATGAGAAAATGACTTCTACTTTAAAGTTACGTACTATGTTCAGAATTTTTCTACTTTGCATCTATCTGTGACTTGTTTCACATAACTTTTTATGAGTAGCTCTTTTGATATATAATTTTATTTCAATAGTAACACAAATGTACTGGTGTATGAAAATTTTTTGCCACTGTTTTATGTGATTAAAGGTTCTATTTAAACGTTTTGTTCATAATATGTCATATTACACATTTTAAAACACAAATAAATGTTTTATCATAGCTATTCATATAAAATATACATCACGTAATGATATTTTGTTTTTGTGCAGTTATATTAGAGTACTTTAAGTAAAATAGACATTCATTTGCGAATTTCATAGTCTGTATAACTGCGAAATTTTTTTGATCCTTAGTAATACGTAACCAAACATCAGTGAACATTTTAATAGCTAGAGAGTCTGACGGTTTATGTTTTAATAATAACGAAAAGGTTAATTAATAAATAATATGTATCTATGTGCTTTATTAAAGGTTCCGTCTTTCTTTTCAAACGTACATGGAACATTGTTGCAGCCGTTGCATGAATACAAAATCCAAACGTCAACTTGTCACGTTGCGAAAGCTACAAAGGCCTTGCGTGAGTTGTATGTTCAAGGCCCGTAGTACAATTTTAGTCAGTCGATAATCCGTTCTCCTAAGATATCAGATATGGTGGAGTGACGTTGTTAAAAAGATGAATAAAAAATTAGCTTTGTGACATTTGTTATTAGTAGACCTTATCACCACATAATAAAATACTGAACGGCTACTGTTAAAAATATATATAGATTTTATGTATTAACGGGACCTTGTTTTGCCAGACATGAGGAAAGGAATAAGCCATTTTATTCATAAAATTTTTGCGAGAAATAAGGTATGGTCTCCCATTATTTCTAAATGTCTGCTAAATATATATTTTTTTTAATTTAGTGATTACTTTGGTTTCAAATGTATTTCTTCCAATGTGTAGCAAATACTAAATTGTTACTACGACTGAATGGAATGCGTGGACCCTACGATTGGCATTACTTTACGCAACTTGGCTCTATTTTCATACTGACTGAACGCATGTGCTGCGTTCTTGTCATGTCATATTCGTCCGTTATTTGCGTAGCATTTAAATGCAAATTTATCATTATGGTTTCTATTGACCTGTACATTTTATAGCAGTATAATTCTCTATCAAAACGACTCATACTTTTCATATTCGGAAATGCAAATATATTTCAAAATGAACTTTGAATGTGATAAACTTTTCTATAGGCCTACAATCTTCTGTGACTTCCTAGTTGACAGTAAATAGTTTTATAAATTTTACGTTACACGATAGTAAATTATTAAATTATTACTATACTCTATAAGACAGAATCTTTACAAAATATTCTCGAATGGTCGTTTTAGTTAAGTGATCGTTTATACTCAACCTTTATGCAATTCGTGGCCGCAAAACGTTTATTTGCATTTACATATGAATCGTGATTACAATTTTCTGAGGGACAGATTTGGTCTGGAATATATTTTTTCGTCTCAGAAGGATAACTTTACCCAAACAGTTCTATTACTTCTGACTTTTCTCTGCTTTGGACATAGTTTGAAAACATAAATTTGAAATTAAATATTATTTACAATATTGTGCTCAAAAGGTGAGCGTTCTTGGGTAATGCCTAAAACTATTGTCTCTTAATACTGTCACCTAGCAAAATGCTCCAAAAACCCTTAGGTCTAAACTTCATTACGACAATTTTTTTTTTGCAAATGTGAGCATTGTCACATAAAAGAGGGAATTTTTAATGTAGTATTGTATACTACTGTGAGCGTGCTTGGTAAAATACTAGTAAATCACATAATATAGTATATTAAAGCTATTAAAACAATTCGCGGGAAAATTTTATATACTCTACTATTAATTAAAATACTTAAATGTCACCGACAGACGTACAATACATGTCGTTAATCATATGTTTCTATAGTCGTCAATGCTGTTACGTGTATTGATAGTCTGACAACGAAACGCCGTTAACGAAACAGTTTTGCAAATCAGATAGTAAGTTAGTTATTTTACGTAGTTAACCTGGCTCGAAATGAAATTTTTCAATAGCAAAGGAGATTTAATGACTGAAATATCATTTGGCGCAACTGTTCACCGAAACAATTGAAAGGAAATATAACTGGCAAATATTAGTCACTTATATTTAACCTAAAAAATTGATTAAACACCGTTTTTAATACAAACCTTTGGCTATCCAATATTTTAAAAAAATATATTTTGAGCTACTTTCACCGAAGACCAAGGTAGGACGGTGTAAGTTCCTTGATTAATTGCAGCGTTTTTATTACTCGTACGCCATTTATAGTGTATTTAACAGTATGTTATACGGTTGCAATTGTAGGTGACCTGTATTAGTGTTTTGATTACTACTTCTCAGAAAATTAACCGCTATAATTTACAAGTACATTAGTAGACAGTATTATAGAAAAGTGAAATAAAGAGAAACAGTCATTTTCGGTGATACAATTTGCACGTTTTGCTCATCAGCTGACACATTTACGCGTTAATCAAACAGCGGTAGCAGTTGTCTTACGTAATATAATATGCTAGACGTCTGTGATAGTTACTAAAGCTAGTGATTTTCGATAAAAAGAACTTGGCAATAATTTACAGACACCGAAAATTTCACGATTTATACGACCTGCCGCCTGGACTCCACAGTCCTGTATGCACTCTGTCTTCAGCTACTTGTTCGTAGGAGTCAGTAGGAGTGATACAATCGCTAGAGACAGAAAAAATTCGCGGTTTCACTTACACGTAGGCTAGCCTGCAAGAACATCTGTGTATTCAAGCAGACATTATCTGCTCAATGGCTGCTCGATGACGCAGTGATATGGGCCTCCGTTTATTTGCTCTTTACTATTGGCTAAGTTACTTCCAGGAAAAGTCAAATAAGTCACGGGCCAGCCAATTGCGAAAGTAGCACGAACTTTGTTGCCGGAATTCTAGCTTGGGGCCAACAGAAAACGCGAATTTTTCAGGTCTTTACCAATCGCGAAAGTAATGAACGTGTACAGAAGTTTGAAATGTAACGTCTTCTCAAAGGGATGCGGGAATTTCCCGGGTCTCTGATAATAAGTTTCAGTGCCTAACATGCACATAGGTAGTACCGCTTCGTGGTTATTGGCAGATCGCATTTGTGGAGAGGCGTCGTTCATTTGACTGTGCCAATCAGAACAAGGTTAGTGTGACACCACAAGTCTATGATTTGCGGGTAGGACATCAACACTCTCAAAGTTGAAAACATCTTATATCTGGGGGCACGAGTATTTAGCGTATTCATTGTAGGTCAGGTTCAACGTCAATAACCTGTAATTCACTGTAATATCCGGGATTAGACGACAGCTGTTTTAACACAACTTTGGAGGTTGCAAGCCAGCAGTAAATAAAAAAATTATACGTGGGGATATCCAGTTGTACGGTTAGGAGCCAATAGATATTCGACTTTGGCCAGTGCCTTTATAGGACTGAGAAGTCTAGACTGCTACAAGATTAAGGACGCCGTCTACCGCAATTTTCTTCATCATTATTTTATTTTGTATTTGTACCAAATATTTTTTTATTGTTTTAGACACAAAATGTGACCAAATTTGGCTCTTATGAAATTTTTTTATCTCTCATAGTTTTCGCGTAATGGCTTGTTAAAGTCATATTTTGCGTGTTTCCGTTTTAACGACCACACTAAAACCAACTGATATACCAAACTAAAAAAAAATCACAATGGATAAAGACATTGCTGGCTACAATGACATGCTCATCAAATTAAAGAATAAAAATGGTTTGTATTTAAAAAAAATATTTAAATTTTTTTATTTTTATATTTAGTTTCAGGTTTTTTTTTAAATTCAAATAATTTTTAATTTTAATTTAATGAGCATGTCATTGTAACCTGTAATGTCGTTATCCACTGTGATTTTTTTTTGAGTTTGGTATATCAGTTGGTTTTTGTGTAGTCGTTAAAACGGAAACGTGCAAAATATGACTTCAGCAAGCAATTACGCGAAAACTATGAGATGAAAAAATTTCATAAGAGCCAAATCTAGTCACATTTTGTGTCTAAAATAAGAAAAAATATCTGGTACAAATAAAAACTAAAAAAATGGTGATGAAAATTGCGGTATACTGTGCCCTTAATACGCGAAATTCTAGTGCCTCTACTTATCACTACGGACAGGAAAATTTCGCGAATTCGGTGACCTACAAGCTAGAATCTATTGTTCTATGCATACTCAAGCCTCGACTATTTATTCACTAGATGCTACTCAGCGGAACGGCAGACAATGAACGAATAGATGGGGCTTGAGTATGCATAGGGCAATGGATTCTAGCCCGCAGGTAATTGAATTCCCGACATTTTCCTGTTCCCAATAATCACAATGGATGTTCACAATTCACTTTATTTCTGCCAGAAGAATAGACTGCAAAATAGTGTAAGTTCGCTCGAAGTCATTCGTTGGCACAGACTGGAAAAATTTTCGGGTTTATTGACCTGAAAGGTAGTCTCCAAGTATACTTGTACTCTCAAGCAGACAGCAGCTGTTGATTAGCTGCTCGTTGACTAGGCGAAACAACACTATTTGGCCTCCACTTATTTGCTTCTGTACTATTGGCTCAAAGCTCTTCAGGCGGAGTCATATGAGACAATTGAGAACGTGACACGAACTAATACTTGTTTGAATTACTGTTTGCGAATTTTTCAGGTCCCTACCCATTGGCCTACAATATCGTGATTTGCCGCAAATAGGTTTTCTTGCGTGTAACTAAAAGTTCCTCAGCAGAGTTACAAACCACCTGTAAATGATTCTTACACGTAACTGACGCTACATAGAGTTTCGAGGCCAATGTAATCTCGGACAATATTGTTGAAAACAGAGGGCAGTGAAGTTAAAGTTTGTCGTCGAACAATAACACGAAATTTACAAGTCTCTACTTACATCTGGCCATGAAGCAGGGCTACTGATGTGCTAATAAGTAGAGCTACGATTTTATGGCGAAAATATATTGCACCATTTGCTTCATGGTAAGTGATTGGATGATTAACCTCTCTCTTGTCTTGTAGTTCAACTGGCAAATCGCAGATATTTGGTGTCACAGTAACCTTATTCCGATTGGTGCAGTCAAACGAGAGACGTGACTGAGCAAATAAACGCTGCAAATAACAATGAAGCAGAGTTGCCGATGTGGAGGTAACTCATTGAAACAAAATGTTGCAAAATTATTTTCAAACAATACCACTGGTTCTAACAATAGCTGCTTAGGTGACTGTTAGGACGGGTTTCTAAACTACGCAAGAACGCTAGAAACCCATTTCGTAAAATACGCAACAAAATTAGGTTGTTTACAAACATCGCAAGCGACATGATGTTGCTAACTCTAGCTCCAAAATTTTCGAAGAGGAAACAGAAAGTCTCTCTCTGCATATTTACATTACGATTATGTTTTGTCACTCATCTTTTTTTTCTAGATATCCTGTTGTTGCGGTATTTTGAAATAGTATACAACACCGCGTATTTGAAGACACATTCTAAGCAAAGATATAAAAAAATGCAACGAAATGGCGGAATCACAGCCTTCTGAAGACAATAGAAACTATTTTCGAATGTCTACGTCAAACGAACTGTCGATATGTTATGCGGCGAAACGCAAGAAGTTGAAAGTTTGTGAACTCTTGCGTTGCAGCCTTGCGTACTTGCGTTTCTTACGTATTTTATGAATGGGTGTTTATCGATTTTGTATGTTAATTTTTTTGCTTCTTACGCTCTTGTGTTGTTGCGTGGTTTATCAACCCGGCCTTAGGGCTGACGGGTGATCATAGATATCTTCAAATCTGGACAGTGAGATGCATTAGTAAAAAATGATAAATAATACAGTGTTGGTTAGTACCAATATAGTTAAACGTTTACAGTTAAGTTCAGTTATACGTTTAAACAGTTTGACGCAATATTTTACATACAACGCTGCAGTGACACGTTAACAAAAGTAATGAATTTGTGAAAGTACGCCAATTTGCTAAGGATCCATGATTTAAGCGAAACTATTTTGCACCAGTTTGTATGCATGACTTGCGTGCACACCAGCATTTCTGCTTTATGGTCCATAGTTGTTTTTTTCAACCTCAGCGTTTTGGGCTTCTACCCATTATTCACAACTTATAGATTGCATGTGAGGGGGGGGGGTACGGGGCGGTTGGTACAGATGATAGAGCACTCGCCTACCACGAAGACGCCCAAGGCTCGATTCCCGGCGGGGTCAGTCCCAGGATTTTCGCATGTGGAAATCGTGTCGGACGATGCCGCTAGTCAGTGGGATTTCTCGAGGATATCCTGTGTTCCACGCCCCTGGGTCCAGTATTTCGCTCTAGATTTGCAACCGCTCAGCAGCGTTAAAGACCTAAATGTTAAATGTTGACCAAAATATCTTCACTTCACAAACGTGTGATGTCGCAGTAACCATGTTTTGATAGGCATAATCAAGTAAGTGACTTTTCTACATGAAATCACACCTCCAATAAACATTAAACAGAACTGCAAATTTGCATATCACGCTTTGAAATGTAGTGATGCAAAAATATTTTCGCTAAAATCAGTGGTCTATAGCAGTGGCGTAGCGTGGCTGTGTTTCAAGGCGTGCGGTATTAGCACCGACTATACGCTTTGAGCAGTTGTGTTGGAGCAGAGACCAAGGTCTATATATTATAAGTACCTTGCCTCTTGTACGCTACTGGCTGTGGAGTGTTCCTGACCATACAAGTCATATGGTTCCTCAGACAACTCAGTGTTGTGTATAGTCATTGCTGGGCACCGCACACATTGGAACTTTCCACGCGACGCAACTGACTCTACAGCTTTGCTTTTATTTAGCTGGCACATAAAAATGTTTCATGTTGTGTGGTAGTTAATAAAATAAACTTTCGCTAGTTTAATTACCATCACGTTCGTTTCCGCTATCCTATGCTTACTCTAGCCATGTCTATTCGTTCGTTGTCTGATATTCCAGGAATGAGTATGATCAGAACAGTGGACGGGAAACTTGCACACGCGTTTTGGCGATGCAGCATTTAATGGACGCTCAATGTTGCCCTTATAGCTCCGTCGTTCCTGAGCCTTTAACGCACTTAACCACTGAAGGTATGCTGTGCCCTCCCATATTCGCATACGTCACTGATTTCAGCTTACTAAATTATCGATCGGAACACGGCCTAACTTGCCTGATGCTGGCCGTGTCATTAAGAATCCTCCCACATTATAACATAGCTAATCAGATGTTAATGTCTTCTTTAAGTTGATCACTTAGCCAGTCAACGACCAGAGCTTACATCATAATGATACGTAGGGGTACCATCAAAAATAGATTACGTAAATACATAATCTCACGGTGTTAAATGTCACCAAACTGCGATGATATCCATAATTCAGTGTCCTATTAATAGTCCTATTAATAGTGTCCTATTAACAGTTTATGTAATTAACGTAGCCATGGAAATGTTAATGCCCCTAGTAGCAAATACAATCATTTTTCAGTGGGCCAACTGTTGGCAGAAGCGGCCAACGTTCGCTATTATGATAATCTACTATTGATGGAATGGTTGTTGATCAGGCCATATCAGTTAATACGTGTGTAGTTATACTGACATAGTTTTAACATTGGCAACTTAGTTTATAAAGACTGACATATTTCAGTATACGATCCACAAGTAGACTTAGCAAACTAACGCACAACATCTGAGTACAAAAAGAATGCTTGTGGTACACTTGTGGGTAATGTGTGGGAGATTTCATTATGCATCATGTGTGCCACATGTGGTCGCGGGTGCATTCCGAATGTTTACAATCTGTGGACTGTTTATCACAATCAGATTTTTACAAGTGGGCCTGAATCCCTGACGACACTACCTGCTGGAGGAATGTGATTCAACATGCTGACGATGTCATAACCTTTATGCTTGTACTGTGGAGAAAAACTCATACCCGCCAAAGACTTAGAGCTGGTGTTTGGAATGTACTATTTATTTTCACACATTAAATGTTTAAGTAGTTTCAACAAATACTTAAGGACAGGCCAATATGTTCTCACATATTCAATGTCTCCAGCATACCACAATAAGCCAGTTACGCGTTTGAAACTGTGGTTTACCATCCTGATATCGGTTTTGCGTGGTTTTCTGAAATCGCTCCAGGTGAATGCCGGCATGGTTCCTCTACAAAGGCCATGACCGACTCCTCTCCCAGCTCCTGTCATTATACGAAGCTGTGTGTTGGTTTCTTAAATAACTTCACTGTCGACGAGACGTAAAGCCAATTTCCATTACATTAAAGGTATTGTTTACGAAATAAAGTAACAAATCCTAGTTACTTTTATTGAATTTTAAAGGAACTATGTTAAGTTTTAATAACCAATATTATTAAACTTATTATTTGCCATGTCGGTTTGATTGAATGATACGTGTCGGAAAACTGCGGTCATAGGTGCAACATTATGGTTCAATTTCATTGAAAAGTAATATAAAAGTTAGAAATGTCATAGTTTGTGTTAAAATTACTTTTTTCTTCTACACAATCGATAAATGTATAAGTTTTTCATTAGAGACCCAGAAATTTCGATAATTTACTTGAGAAGAATTTGGATCTTGATCTCTTGTACATGTAAGATGCTTTGGTGATTCGGTAGATATCTATTAAATTCTACATTCATTTCTCTGAACCAATTGACATACATCTAAACACTATATCACCTGTACACCTACAACAGGCCATTCATTGGAGCAGCACCCAAATTACAGAGAATGCAAGGGCGTGGATTTAAGACAACAGGTCGTTGAAGTCACAACATTTCTGGGCAACTTGTTATCTTCTAGCCAGAGTTAGTAAATCACAGTGATACTCAGTGAATTATCATTAAAGTTGGCGTCTGTTTGTGGTTTTTCAGGACGCTTCTAGATATGCACCTATAGCGTCTACTGTACATTATATATAGTATAAGTTCGATTGGTTAACCTATGTCTAGATAAAAGAAAACTTAAAAAAAACTGTTTCCTTGAGATGACACTTTTTGAAATTATATTTTTAATATGCATTTAAGGATTGGGACTCTTTTAAGATGCTGGTGTATACAGTGCCCTTACGGGGATAGTTTCCTGGATATTTTATATTTATGCTCGTCTTCTGGTTACTAATATTTATGATTAAATTTTGGCATTTAGAGTCAATCATTACTTGCATTAGCACGTAAAACAGATTTGTTCAATTTAAGGTGTGCTTGCGGTCGTCTATAATTTCTGATGTAAGACCGAAATCAATAAATAATAGTTAATCGCTAATTACAACATTACAGATCACAAAGTAATGGTAATAAACAAATGCTGCTTCCAATAACTGTTATATGATGTCTTACTTGGCTTCATTTTTAAATAATTGGCACGGAATTCATTGTAAGGAAAAAAAGATTATAAGGATGCTCACAACGTTTACAAAACGTCACCAGAGGTGTGATGTGATGAGGAAACTTGAAGAGTAACAAGTAGATCTATACAGAACTAATCAGCCTACTTTCCTTTAGTGTATATTTTGATAACAGACATGTTTGCTCAAGGGCTGTAGGGGGAGGAGTTATCCTAGGATTTTACAACACACAGAAAAGAATGCCAACGAAAGCAATATGATGAAAAACTAAAAAAATTAGTAAACATACTGCAACATTTCAATTTTGTGTA
>PNEQ01134445.1:29724-81171 GCA_003012365.1 Medauroidea extradentata | reverse complement strand
ACACCACACACACCATACACCACACACACCATACACCACACACACCATACACCACACACACCACACACAACACACGCACAACACACCACCACACTACACATATTCCATACACCTCACACTCCACACACACCAAGCACACAGCACATACACCAAGCACACAGCACACACACAACACACCATGCACCATACACACCATGCACCATACACACCATGCACCATACACACCATGCACCATACACACCATGCACCACACACACGCGCAATATTTCATGTATTGGCCTCTGAAGGACCATGCGAAGCATCTACTTGACGTGAAATTTTCGCTATGGACTACTTTCCATCTTTCCCAACAAATGTATTTATTCCTGTCTTAAATTTTTTGACCTCTTTGATTACGTTCCACTTGAGTATTTTATTGTTCATTGATTGGCTGTCTTGTACATATGAATCTGTCATCCCAGCATCGTACAAGTATTTTTAGACTTTGGTATTCCTCTTCATGTTCTTAAGAGCGCGTGGGAAATGTGGTTTCGAGCCGCAAAATCGACGTACACGGCGCAGAATATCGTGTGCAAACCGTTACTTATGTTGAAATCTAGATCATATTAGTATATTGTGTAAGGCTGTATCGTAGGTTGTCATTATTCGAAATTTCGATATGTGTTACGTTTTTTTTTTTTAATTGTGTAGCCATGAAAATGACGAAATTTAGTAGACAAATACTAACAAATATTTAACGTAAACGAATAACCAAAAAATGTAAATTCACAACACATTTGTGTAAATGAGTTTGGAAACTGCGGGATGCACGCAGATGAAACCACATATGCAAAATCTCTTCCACCGCAAGTCTCGTAACAGGCCGTTCAAGAAGAATTTGGTGCCGGTTAGATACGACGTAGTTCAGGCTTCTGCCCACAGATAGTGCGCTCTCCGCTTGCAAGGAATCATTGCAGTATCACAAAGCTGGCGTCGCGCGTGATGTAGATAACGCACTGTTAAAGACTGGGTATGCTAGTATGTCATTTTATGTCATTTTTGGTCGGTCCGCAGCCAGCCAGCGAATACATGCTTCGAGCGCGAAGGATAAGGTTTGAAACTAAACTCGTCGTTAATCGAAACCACTTTGTCAAAGGACGTCAATATTTTTACTGTGTAATTATAGACTGTCCTGCTAATGATGATATCCGTCAATTTTCCTTACGTACATAATTTAAGTGTGTAATACTATTTAAGCTATGCCGTGTGCTCTGTCATAATACAATTAAGAATATGCAGGGCAAAATTAAGTAAGCGACAAACTTTCTTGATTTTGGAGACAAATGGGGGATGCCACCGGAAAAAATTAAGTTTAAATTTCTAACTTTGATTTTTATGCCCCACTCGAATAGTTCTGCGACACCCAATTATTTTGGTGGCTGGTAGAGAACGCAGAATATTTTAGACGCGCGCGGTCTAAATTAACGACCCGACTAAAGCTTCACCTTTGCTTCATCCTCACAAATCTGATAATGGTAATAATAATCAATTATTTCTTACAAATTATTTTGATTTTGTGCAAACATGAAATCATTAATTAACAACATACATTTACAATTTGTGTGTTTTTGCTGACAGATTGATTACTTAAATTGTATTACTTATATACTCATGAATTGTATAGCATGTTTTATGTTCGCTCTGCAACTTAAACAATAAAAGTAGTTCAAATTAACAACAAAACGCATTAGTTTTCACACAGATTTCAGTGAATTTATTTACTACAGAAATAAAATAAATTACGCGTTTTTTTTTCTGTATGGAATATATGGTAAGCTTAGGTCGAAACCAGACGGTTAATTTTTTTTTTTTACTTGAATATTTACGTACTTGTAACAGGGTTGTTAGGAATGCTCTACATTAAATAAAGTGTCTAGAAAATACGTTTGTTTAAAATGACACTACAAACAATAACACTGTTTGTTATACCATGGCAACATATTATATTTTTTATCAGACAAGGCATCGGTACTCTGTACAGGTACAAACTTAAATTCAGACAACAGTGGGACATAACATGGCAAATGGCCATTTACAGTAGAACAACATGTTACGACGTTTAAAACTGTAAAACAGGGCTAGGATACTTCCATCGTTACTCAGGAAATATGATATTTTTTACTTTATGTGATTTTGCATTCAACATAATGCAATGTTAGTGATAACAGTGTATTTTGTTCTACGGTATGAAATCCAATGACCTACATCAGAAAATTCACGCGAGTTTCTTTACCAATTATAGGAAAATTAAATGCACAAAATGTCTTAACATTTATAATAATTTCTTGACACCTATACAAGCTCGTACAGCTGAGAAATATTCCTTGCACGCCTGCTTTCATCTGTAATAGTTTTATACTGTAAATAAAAGTTTTTCTTTAAACACAAAAAAGTCTGTAAATATTTTAGTTTTTTACTGAAACCCACAATAGCAAAAACTGCCTATAATCAACATATTGGAAATGTTGTTACTTTTAAAAATTAGGACGTAAGCTATTTTTCTCCAAAACTTCTCATACATAATACGGAGAGCTAGATAGTCGAAAAACTTATTTTTCCCTTAGAATGTGTTATTTTTAATTTTGTGTATTATACATTACATATAAATAGAGGCACGATTATTTCGCGTGTTGATTCTAGGTCAGGATAAACATCAATAACGTATACTTACTCCTCCTTTAAAGGGGAACTGATCCCTGTCAGATCGGTTTTACGGTTTTTCTTATAAATCAGGAAATAGACACATTGTTTTACTTTTTTCACGCTGACAAGGCATAGTTTATAGTTTCATTCACTTGTTGGAATCCAGAAGGCATTGTTTCTGTTATTGTTGCGGCCTCTGTAGTCGTTCTCGTAAATAAAGCAATTTTTCCTTTTCGGCTGTTTCCCGTTGCAAAATAATGAATATATTGTGGTCCTAGCAATTACAGAAAATCGACTGAGTTTTGTATCTGTGCCTTATCGTGACAAAAATTTTGATACATCGACTGGAGCAGAAGTTATCGAGAAGAAACAGATAAATCCAAGGTGGTAGATATCAATCCCCATTAATTAGACAAGAGCGGTTTTAACACACATTTGACGATTGCAAGCCAGTTATAAATAAGGAAACAAGTCGTGGGGATATCACATGCTACACGTTTGCACTGTTAGAAGCCAATGGATATTCGGCTTCAGCCAGTACACGTATAGAACTGAGAAGTCTAGGCTGTTGCCAGATGAATACGCGAAATACTCGTGCCTCTACACATAAATCTTAGTTCATTGGCGATGATTCACGAAATTTCTGTCTATATCACATTGAGTACTAGTGACAATATTTAGGCAGATTCTTAATAATATATTTTTTTCATATATACTGGAACTAGTTAAATATTAAATCGTGCAGTGCTAAATATTAACGTGTACAAAATATAACTTTTCAAAATACTGAACGTAAAACACACAAGCTCATCTATGAGTAAGCAAATTTCTGGCGTATCTCATGCCATTTACAAGCATAGAAGTGGGTAAGTTGGCAATTTCTGGCCGTATGTTAGCCTCCAGGACGTGTAGGATCCTTGAACAGTTGACATAAAAGCGGGATATAAAATAAAAAAACAAAGGGCCAAATCGGGGGAGCTGGCTGGCCACTTCAAACCGCCACTTATTGAGGTGTGTTCCCTCAAGACAACCATAGATGCCCTTGATGTGTGGGCAGTTGCTACGTCTTGTTGTAACCAAATGTTCTCTGAGTCCAATTAGTCGAACCGCGGGGGAAAAGAATCCTCCAACATGTTCACGTACGCTACTAACTGTTCCAACGCATGAGGGCGATTGACAGCTGTAGAAAACCAAACTTTACACCCACGCCTCTTGAATGAGACTATTCCCGCTACGCTAAGACATCACAGCCTAAATGTCGCACATTTCAGAACATGAAGTTATGATGCCGCTTCCTGTACAAGTCTTGGGTGATAGTGAGTCAGGAGAATATCAAATCTAATTTTTTAGTCCAAGCTGATTATAAAGAGTGTGCCGTGGAGGCAGCGAAAATGTTACCTATGTGTCCTACCTGCCGCAAAATAACTGCGTGTAGCGAAACTGTTATATAACATATATTTTATCGTCTTACGCAAGAGTACATGTTTTTGCGTGGCTGTAGTCAGAGGTAGGCACTATTTACTGAAACTAGTTACGTGGTTAAGTTAAGGTTGAGGGTTATGGTGAAATGAAACATGTTAATCTAATTATGATGACCTTACTCTACATAGTTTACTTTAGAGAATCCTACAAATTTATATTTCATAATTTAGATAGGAGGGGAGCGTCAGACGGACAGCAAAAGGTGAAGGATCTGCCTACGTCTGTGCAATTCTGCTGTTAGCATTCGGTCAACGCCGAGCAGCTTTGTTCTGCTGAAGGCGAAGGTTTGGTGCGTGACCATGAGTAATTGCTATGACTAGAGATGATGACATATCGCGAAAATGTTTTGTGCCAGCATAACCTTGAAAATACTGTAGTTTTTTGCAACATAAATGATTCGGTGATGTACGGATGACACAAAGTAGCTGTCTGCAGACCAATAACAGGCATCAAACCTTACATTATCGGGATACTTATTGGCAGTTCCAAGCAGAAGCTAAAGATAGAAATCATCTGGTAACCTGAACGTGTGTTGAAATCCAGCTAACAGTCAGTTTTTTCCGCTATAAACCATCCTCTCTAGCTATGACGAGCGTATATTATATCGCGAACGCGGCAGACTACTGCGAGTGTAGGTATCGTGATACGCGCAGTGTGTGCTTTATGAAATCTGTTCTGAGTGTCTGTGTATTGGTGGGTGTAAGTAAAATGCCTAGTAACATTTAATTTAGTTAACAAAATTGCAATTTAATTATACACATATAACGGTAAAGTATTAAAGAATAATTTGAAAACAATTTACGCTCCCCCCGTACAAAGAGTATTAAAATGTGCTGACAATTTAACAAGATTACCAAAGTAACTACAGTCCAAATTTACGTATCGATGTATCAACTGTATCTGTTGGTCATGACAAGGTTTTATGGTATGGATGGAGAAGGACCTGCTTGAAATTTAGGAGTACATTAACTATTACTGTAACTGTGTAAAAATCGTGTCAAGGAAAGATTGAATTGACGCACCTTTTCCTGCTAAATTTTGATCTAAGGAATAGGATTGCAAGGAACTTGCACTGATTTTACGCTAAATAACATTATAACTGTAATCTTATGTTTGATATAATGTGTGATGATATTAAACTGATATTCTTATATAGCAGTTACAAAACGTTTTCTCGTGACTATCAGATACTACTGCACTCAGTACAAATCATGTTTTATTTCCAAAATTTTTTAGAAGCGAATTGTAAAATGTTTTTTTCTAATAAAAAATCAACATTTCTAAGGATAATGTATAGTTTTTTTTGCAAAATGTTTTTTTTACTTTACATTTTACGAATGTTTTTAACAAAAATTCATTAACATTTAATAATATATATTTGTTTTCTCTGTATTTACGTCTGTTTAGGCCTTTTGTTACTAAATACATATATTTTTAGTATTGTATTACTTTAATAATGGCTTCAAAAATTACATTTCTGTTAAAACATAAAGTATTAAGTAAAATGTTCCATTTTTAAGTGAAGAAAAATTTTTTTATCGTTAGCTCACTTATGTATAAAGGAAAATGAGTTTACAGTGAAACACAGAATGTTCCAAAATGATCTTTACAACTTTGACTGCTAGTATAAAATTAATAAAAAATATATAAAGGTGGGTTTGCGCCACAGTGTTCATACACATCTGAAGTTTTAGCACCCATTTATCAAAGTTCAATGTGAGCACCATCTGTAGCACGCAGGATATCTTAGCGACATTCCAGTTCCACCCAGATCCGGCCTAGCAAGTCTGCGTTAATCTGTTCAATTGCTGCTCTTACTAGCAGTTCCCGCACTGAAGTGTGGTAGACCACATCCTTCACAAAGCCCCATATGAAAAAATCACGTGGAGTGATGTTTGGAGACCTTGGGGGCCAGGGAATGGATCCTCTTCTACCAAACCAGTGACCTGGAAATTTGTCGCCAAAGCAGCCCTAACGACCAAGCCGCAGTGAGAAGGAGCACCATCCTGCTGCAGCACAATGTCACATTGCAAATCTTCGATCTGTGGAAATGCAAACTGTTCCATCATCTCCAGGTAAAGAGCCGAGGTTATTGAGGATTCTGCAAAAAAAAGGCCCTATCACACGATCATGTAACAGACCACAGCAGACATTCACCTTCGGACTGTCTCGTACCATTTCCATGCTAAAGTGGGGGTTCTCAGAGCTCCATATCCTCACATTGTGGTGGTTTACCTTCTCGGACACATGAAAACGGGCTACGTCTGTGAACATCTCTTTTTCAGAAAGTCTAGGTTGACATCAATGCGACTCAGAATGTCAACTGCAAATGATTCGCATTTTGGCCTGTCATCAGTTTGAAGTGCACGCAGCAGTTGCACCTTGTAGGCTTGCAGCTTCAGTCTCTTGTGCAGCACCCTGTGCACCGTAGTTGTTGGTAGCTGCAAGTGTCGAGAAGCACAACAGATTGATTTGGATGAACTCCGGATGAATATGCCTGTTGCACCTGTTCCTCAACTGCATCACTGGTGGTTGGTCATCCTGAACTCGTCCTCTTCAAGACACTTCCAGTTTCCTTGAACCTCCTGTACCACGCTCTGATAGTCGGACATGATGGTGGCATGTCTCTGTAATGTGTCCGGAACTTCCACCGGACTTGGGTGTCGGATCTGATTTCTATATACCACTCGACACACTGTGCCATCTGCTAGGGGGAGGGGGGAATTTTCGTCAATGACTAACCTACACAAACAAATACTAAATGAAACTTCAGGTGTTTATGAACATTGCGGCGCAAATCGATTTTGGAACACTCTGTATAAGGAATTAAGAATGCTTCCGACGTTCTTATAATAACTGTAACGACTTACATACTTTTATATGTGCTGCGTGTACTGTCGATACAAACTATGAAACTATTTGTTGATTAATGCATCGCATAATAGTTTGTTCTATGTGTGAAATCGCTTCCCTGTATAGGAGAGCCAGAGTAGTACGCTCGACGAGAAATATATCGCATCTGTTCATGACGCGCCAACCTGGCGTGCAATGTTTTCGTATAACTTTTTCCTATGGGAATTTAGTGGGTGACCCTGAAGTTTAGCTATTGGACAGTATGAAGTAAAGGCAAATCCACGCATCTCGTTTTGCAATTTACAAAATCAGGTAGTACTTTTGGAGAGTCAGTAATCTAAAAAAAAGCCTTTTTCAGCCGTTTTGAGAGCCCCAAAATCATGTATCTAACAAACGTATTGGATTATTAAAATTATAGAAACGTTGTTTGAAGTGTGTGTTGTTTTCGTAATTAAACAGAATATGAAAAATTTTAAGTGGTTCCACGTTAAAAATAATACACGTGACACGCTACAACACTTTTCGTAAGGTGACCACCTGAATGGAGGTATTTTACAAGTTAAAGGAATAGAAGTTGGGGGAGGGGGGCACTAATGGCGAATGAGGCACAGTCATTACGGCACCAATGTTGCGTCTAGTACTCGCAATTCGCTGACCTGGCGTGCAAGTATTCTCGCTGATAGCCCCTGCTTCAATTATGTATTCAATGTCGACACATAATGTTATGGTGATTTGATAAATATAAATATATATTTTTTTACGACCAATAGCCTTTTATTGTCAATCTGAAGCAGCAAATGCATATCTAAAATGGAAGCAAAGCATCGTTTTTTGCTATTTTCTGTCGTGGAAAAAGAACTTAGGATATAATTATAGTTCTTTGTATATATAGGTTGTCCGCGACAAAGAATATTTGAAAAACCTCTTGCTAAAATCATAATTAAAAATATTACTTAATGTGACCAAATATGTTATTTTTGAGGCTGGTATAATCTAAACACCTCGATTATGTATTGGGTAGATTAGTTTATATTAAAACGTTTCAGGCAACAATAAATAATCTGAAAATAAAAAAAAAAGTATCTAGGGTTTCAAAAGTACTAACTTTATCCCGAATCTCTCATAATCTGAAAAAAAAAAAAAATATATATATATATATATTATTCAAGCACGTTGGCCATTTTACGAATAGTTATCTTTCTGTAATAGTTCTGAAAATTCCTGTACGTTCTGCACAGCAGGCCATATTAATGCGCTTACAAAGCGTTGCCATAAGCCAATATTCTAGAACGACAATGAGTAATAATTAATTCATAACATTTTACGGCTAGTGATATATATATATATTTATTTATTTATTTTATTTATTTATTTACAAAAATATTAAAGTGCCTGCCAAACAGTCTTAGTAGACCACACCAGGAAGGCACTACATTATAAAACAAAAAAGCACAAAACATAACAACACAAGACAACACAACACAACAACACAAGACAGGTGGTTAAACATATTAATTCCGTGAGGAATAATAAACCAAGCGATATCTGCGGTAATAAGTTTATAGCGTAAGTAAATTATTTCATCAAATTAACTTACTGCGGCAGAACAGAAATCATTATAAAATATTTGCTACTTTGACCAACCTCTAACAGATTACATCTAACTATATATATATATATATATATATATATATATAGGCCATTCGGAATAAAGTGAACACTCAAGATTTAACCTTTGAAAAAAATCACTAGCCGTTACTGCATATAAGTCACCATTAACAACAGTTACATTATTGTTTGTATGGTTGGTAGCGAATAACTGCATGTAGTTCCGTGTATTTTATTATTTGTATACAGCATTAGTGAAACAACATCAATTGCGAACGACCTCTCTGTATTTAATATACTTTAAAATATTTATTTAAGTTCTTACTGACATACCTGCTGACTGTACATTTATATTTAATTTGCGGCAGCAGAAAGCGACGCAACCGAGTCGATTGTCGTTGGCAGACGCCGCTAACTCTTGCGCCACTGAGGTAGTTTAATATTTCACCGACAGATGGCACCACAGTTAGGTTTTCGCCGCTTGGAAGCGAATTGCGTCATTCAGTTAGTTTGTCCGTTATGTAATGAATATCGGTTTCTGAAAAACACATATAAAAGTATTAGAAGTGACTGTTCATGAATATCATTGCTAAATTATGTGAAGTCATTAGTAATGTAAGTTGTTATGTTTTATGATCGCCAGCCTAAGTATCTGGAAATAGAAACAGTATTTTTCCCCGTGTTTCACACATTAATAAAATACGTTATTTATTGTTTCTCTTTACGTTCGTCGTCGTTCATTATAGTATGCTGAACGGAACTTGAATTCTTGAGTTGCGTGTGTCGTGTGTGTTTTTAGTGGTGGTTTTAATTTAAAAGTTCGAATATACTGTGCATGCATTTACGAGATTCGTAACAGTAATAGCACCGTTCGAGTAGACACAGAGAAACCAGTGTTATAAGACGTTTACTCGCAGGTATTTATAACTAAGATTACTACTGAGTATAGCACATATTCAACACCCGTGCATTTAATGAGTACATATTGTAGCTAAAATTTATCGGAGCACTGTAACGTAAATGTAAACATTGTACAAGCCTATGTAAATAAAAGCACATGGCCATGTTGATGTTTACATGCAGCGGAAAGATATAAACTGGCAGAAAATAGAAATTAATCAGGGCTTTTTTGAGTGCTCACTTTATTCCGAATCACACACACACACACACACACACATATATATATATATATATATATATATATATAAAATACTATCTTGAAGTGTTGTGTAAGAAGAAACTCGTTCTTAGAGTCCAGTCATGCTACTGATATCAATAATGTAAGCATGAGAGAGTACGTACCAGTTGTTTCACATTCATCGCGTGACACACGCAATGTTCGCTGAATAAAACTGCAAACGCACGAACACTCATATGCGTAAGATTATCTTATATATCTGCTGGACTCGAATAAATTTCACAATGTGTTTGCAAACAACGTCGAAAGAAAAATTTTCAAACAAAGAATGTCAATTATAGTTTTATATTTAACTGTCTATTATAAATGGCTATGCAGTATTTCACAACATAGTACTATACTTAAATGCTCAGGCAGACAAGTCCATCTAATACAGCAGCTCACAAAACGGTGTACAGTAGGCTACCTCAATTCGCATAAATTCAACTTAACATGTATTTAAAATTTTTTAATTGGTTTTCATGTCAAAATACATTTGCGTGACTTTTGAAGTGCGAATATTGGTTTCTATCCTCTAACTATCTTTATAATTTTCATTTCTTGAAGGTGACAAAAGTACAAACAGATATTATTTACCATTCTAGCAGAAATATTCCTTTACAGTTACTCAAAATACCGGAAGATTATTCATCTTTATGTTCAAATTTTATATTAGATTTAAAATATGGAGGTTTCCGCTGAAAATATCACAAACTATGTATCAAACCCAAGATTATGGAGTAAACTTACTGATTTGCCTTTTTTTAATCTCGGAAGAGTCGAGGACTTGCAACTAGTCGCTGTCCTTTAAAAAAGGCAGCTTAAGGGGCTTGGACACGAGAAAACTATAAAATTGGCTTCTGTGAAATGTTACACATTGAGCCGTCGAAATTAATAAACTGAAGTACTTTCACTTATGAATGTGAAAAAAAAAAAATTAAAAATTAAATTCCAAGTTAATATAACGTAAAAACAAAACACATTTAGGTAAGTCGAATAAGTTTTGCTGCTTTCCCGAATTGTTATTTTATATGAACTATACATTAATTAATGCCTTTTGGTGTTTTACTTAGTTGATTGCAAGAATTAAAAAAAAATACATTTTTAAGATATGTGTATGTTGGTTTCAGCAGTTTCAGTCAATCAATCATTGAAGTAATGCTGAGTGGGAGTTTATGATGATTTATTGGTTTGTTGACAGACGCCATTGTTTAAGTGTTGTTGGCAAATACCTGTCAGTTGTGTGACAATCAAATTAACGACAAAAATTAAATTCCACAATCTAACTAGCATAAGAGGATTTTTTTACTTTTTTGATAAGTTGCACGATTTTTCACTGGCGAATCTGATGTTTGTTAATGTCGGCAGATAAGAAAGTGAGAAAACAGCACATTGGGGTATTCTTACAATCTGTCTGTACTTGGAAAATGCAGTTTGAATCTGTAACAAAATTGTTATATCAATAATGGCATGTTATATTTGTGTACATGTTATACATACCGTACCACCATTTCCACAGCAAGCAACTACTCATTTCTACTTGCTCATTGTTGAAAGTTAGTCACATGTTGTCATGTAGTACTCTTACATGGACACAAATATTTACAGCAGACCAACACAGTAACAAGTATTCTCGTCGTACCGGGGTTGTGGATAGTCAGTTTTGCTCCGTTGTTCACTGGGTCACTGTGAAGTTATGTTGCTTCAAAAAATTCACACGTAAGTAAAACATGTCTAAGAAAAATTTGTGTGAATGTAACATACATAAACTGGTAAATATAAATAATTAGTACATAAATGGCAACCAAGTGTTCCAATAACGTTGCTAATCTTTGTTTGTTCTTTTTTTAACTTCTGTGCATATTTTTCTTAAGCTTGTGACGTAGTTTACAAAAAGCAGAATTACAATTAAACTAAAATTACGCATAGTTTTGTGCATCTCATATCTCATATTCAATCAGTGAGTTTATTTCGCTGATACAATCTGTAATTTTCCACAAATTTCAAATATATCAGTTTTAACAGTTAGAATATGTGGAAAATCACGGGAAACCGTAAATATTCACAACGTTTGTGATTTTTTGCACCAACGTGAAAAAAAAAAAAACTACCTCTCATGGCCTTAAGTGAATGTCGAAGTCTTGTCGTTGCAACTGACTGAATTTCTCTGGGATTATTTTTTTGTGGATGGTTCGATTGTCAATGAAAATAATTTTTTACCTACAAAATCTAAGGAATGCCGTATGTCTGCAAACCTAGTCATCCGTAAATAAAATAAAGCGTATGGGGAGGGTACCTGAGGGCAGGGTATCGTACCTCGAGTGCAGGTTTGCGACTAGACGCTCATAGACATCTGCATATCCTGATATATGACATGAAATAAAGCCCTACAATGGAGATGTAATGGTATGAGAAAGGCGGGAGGAACAGGAGATCCCCGAGAAAACCCGCCGACCAATGGCAATGTCCGCCATATTTACCATAAGCGAAAAATCCGGCTGAACCAACCGGGGATCGAACCCTGATCGCCTTGGTGGAAGTCGAGTAATCTGACCACGTGGCCCCAGTCACCCGTAGTCGCAAGCACGATATAATTCAATTGTGAATGCGTGACTTTGCTAACCGCACAGAAACAAATTCGTCCATTAAAAATTTATTGCAATCGGAAAAAGATATTTATAGGGACTGGAAAGTTACTCGAATTAATTTTAGAACAAGTTTGACTTTAAACGCGTGTTCGTTTCGTTTACGTCTTATATTTTATCACATCGCTCTGAAGAACTTTGAAACAATCAAAACTTGAGAGTCATGTGATATAAGTAACTGGGTGAAACATTCACTCAGTGGAGCAGTAGCCAATAAACAAACTGTCGGGTTCTGAGTATACACAGGGCAATGGATTTTTACGTGAAGGACATTGGACTCGCTACATTTTTCGATCCCTGATGATTAAGAGAATCATTGTGGACCAAGAGTGGTGCAGTTACTGTGCGTGTCGACAGAACTCTAGCAACTGTTTGAAAATGTATTATTTTAGTGCCTTTTTACATCTATCTAGTGAGCATTTCGCAAGAAAATTATTTTTAGTTACGGCATTCTACGTGAAGCAATTTTCGGTATTCTACATTATTCGTGCATGGTGTACTGTTTACGTTACATATACTACCTTACTTATGTTTTGATAGTATTTTTATTGTAAATACGAAACAACATTACAGCATTTTAATGTAATTAATAAGCCTTCATTCCTTAGGTGCCATTTAACCCAAAATGTCACTCTCGTTCAAGTTACTTTTAAATATGACATAGAAATAGCATTTTAATGTAATTAATAAGCCTTCACTCCTTAGGTGCCATTTAACCCAAAATGTCACTCTCGTTCAAGTTACTTTTAAATATGACATAGAAATATTTTACTAACTAATGTCTTGCTACCCTTAAAACTGACTAACCCAAAACAACAAACCATTTTCAAATAAAATGACTGATACAGACTTAAAACATAACAATTTTTATTGCAATTTTCAAATGTTTCAGGGGTGCAATGAAGTTATAAATCAAAATAATTTCCTTTATTTCACACAAAAATATCTTCCGAAATTACGGACTTACTGTTGTAAACTGAACTAAAAGTTAACTGCTCAGATGTCAAAAATTAAGATTTAGAGTTTTGTTACTGTTATCGAAATATAACTAAAAAATCTCGATTTTTTAACATGCGAACATACAGAATGACAGACCTACGTCAATAAACCCTATTAAAACAAGAACCTGAACGTTGAAATGTTACAATATTAAATTTACTTATAATTGGTCCCGTACTTCTCCAACTGTGACAAACAAATATTAATTCATGTCCTGCAATGTTAGAAAATAGCGGACATATAACATAAAAAACACAAAAGATAAAGTTTAAAATATGAAAGAACAAAACATAAAACTCTAAGCTTCCAAATACGTGGATTGGACGAGCTGGTCCCATTCGATGGCAGCCGCGATCATCTGACATTACCTTACTTTACTTCTTCCTACAGTGTTTTGTAAAGGAGCAGGCATACCGAACCTAGGTAATAGACTTGAAGACACGCATTGGTAACGTATTTCAACATGTCACTGTGGGATGCTGGAGCGTTCATGAAGAGAAATTGAATACCGACTGGACATTATCCGTGCCACTATAAGTGCACACAAGAACGTGTATGAATAAGTTAGTTACCTTGTCGCATGTTGCAAACCGTGCGTTGTTATCTTGTATATTTTTTAAGTTATTAAAGTCGAAATTTGTAAACATAATTTATGGACATCCTGCTTACGAGCATTTACGTATTCATCATGATAAAATAAAACAACTCCATATCTCAGCGGGTTTAAAAGCAATCAAGGCTTTATCTCAAACGCACACTTTAACTTTTCATCGCCTTAGGCTTCGAGTTTCTGGAATAACTTTATAGACACTTGCGGCAATCGTATGGGCGTTACATTTAAGTGGAAACTTTGACGATGGGCCGTTGGGTTCAAGATATACATACGATTAATTGAGAACAATTTTCATCCTGTTTCTGAAGTAAAAAGCAGCACTTTCATATCTCAACTGATTCCATAGTTATTGAAGAATAATCGAAAACACATTTAACATCTTTTAACGCCCATAATTAATGACTTTCGCGACGTCTTGAAGTCCTGTGTTATATATTTGGGTACGTATGTAATTTAATTAAAAAACCATGACGATAACCCATTGGGTACGAGCTCTACAGACGGTTAATAAAAAATATTTCCTCTTTTTACTTTTGGGAGTCGAATTTCAAAAATTTTATATGATAAGACGTTTCAAAATTCGTTAACAAAGTGAATGAATATCTCTGAAATGTGTTTTCGATTATTCTTCCATAGCTATCGAACAAGTCGAGATATCGAAGTGTTGTTTGCTGCAGAATTATGTCAACGTAAAGGCACAAAGTGCCATTTCAGGATATTTTCTTAATTCTACCCCAAATATGTAAAAATCGTTAACATTTGTTTTCGATTTGTGATCGATATTTATTGTAAGTATTTAAACAAGCATCATTTTAAAGTGAAAAGAAAATATGTATCCCGAATGGTTCGATAGATATTGATAGTTAACCGAAAACACATTTCGCGTCTTTTCACCTTCTTAAAGGATGAATTTCGAAAAATCTTACAATTGGTTAAAATGCATTTTTATGATTGGCCCGTTAATATAAAAGTCACTACTATAAGCCGTCGTTTTCAAGGTATTTAGACTAATCTTACAAAACACATTGCACCCCTTTTCATCCAGTTAGAGGTAAAATGTCAAAAAAATCCCTTCTAACTGCTCGCCTACGACCTAAACCTACACAAAAAATGTTTATGTCCCTAGTTCCAGCGGTTTGAACTGTAGTATAATATGTCAGTCAGTTATTCGGCCAGTCAATGAACTCTTTTTTTACGTGGTGGTAAACGTATTATTTAATTTTTTTGCAGTTATGATAGTGCGAAACATGGTTTAAAAAGTATGTGATTACTAACTCTTTCGTTCACTAAAGTCTTGTTCTTCATTACTGGGTAGATATGAGAACTTTTTAACCCAGACTTCTTTTCGCCTTTGGTACATTGGTCATTTGGGCAAATAATAAATTGACACAGAGATTGAAGACAAGGGAAATATATAAACACTCAAATAATTTGACGACGAAAACCAAACTGGTAGAAAAACAAATTTTCATAACACAGCATTACATCTCAACGTTTTCTGCCATGCATGGCCTTCCAGCCTCTACATAAAATTTATGAAAGCTGTAGGGCCTAAATGCTAAACTATGGAGTCGACAAAACTGAAGATTTATATTGTACGATTTAATGCTGCAATAAGTACCTACAATTAATAATAAGATAAAGGCTTGTACTAGCGCAATATCTTGAGTGCCAGTTACGCATATCTCAGTTGAATGCTCTAGTTTTATTTTAATGTGTACAGTTCGATGAGTGTGTGGCCGACTCAAACGAAATCCATTAATGTAACTACTTGAAATAATCTATCAGCCAAACACTTGTTCTCTACACGGGTGATACCGAATTTGCTTGAGAGGCTAATTTAGTACTGTTTTTTATGAACCTTTGCGATATTTGCAGTGTACTTGGACATTAAAATTTATCAAATTGTTGACGTGAAATCTTGTGTTATTGTCAGTTTGGGACGGAACTATAGCATAAACAGGGTATTAAAGAATCCCTTCCACAAAAATACATACAGTGACTCTTGAAACTGCTGAAACAGAAATATTAACGTATCTTTAGCTGAAAGGAAACTTATAAAGATGTTTTCAGTTACATAGCAGAAGTAAACATTATAGTTAGCAGTCCAGAATTGCATAACTACCGTTGGAAGTTTACAAACAAAGTAATTGGTGAATAAAATTTAATAAAATTACTGACATAACATAATTAAGTCTGCATCAAAATTAAAGTTTAATTGATGTACACACAATTCATGATAATTTATCCAGTCATTTTGCTCTTGAAAATGTCATTTTGTAACGTAAAAGAAATTGTTATGATAAATGAGACAAACTCTACAGTTTAAATTTATCTGTCGTTAAATAAATATTATTTGATAGTTAGTAATTTTCTTAAAAAAAAAAAAAAAATTAGTAATTTTCTTTAAAAAAAATTGCTGTGAGGATATTTTATCGAATGACTTGACAACATACGATTCTAAAACGTCGACCAAGATTAACGTATCATTCCAGCTAAGTTAAAGTGCAAAACGATATGGAGAAAATTTACTCCAGAATAAAATATATATGCCCTGCCACTAGAAATGTTTCCCGTCACAGCGCCATAAATTTTCCACAGATGTTAAAGATCGAAACGTGTGTTAGGTAGGGGTGTCCTTTCGGGCGATGAAAATTTCCGTGGCGACGAACAAGCTATACTCTTCTCAAGTTAATACATGTTTATAACTTACTCAGTATTGAGTTCAACTTAGACGTAAGTTACTAACATAAAATATTTCATTTATCGTCATTTAAAAACAATAATAATTCATTTCTTGAATGTATAATTAAATACGTCAATTTTACACATCCTTCTTGCTATCCACTTTTGTTGTATCTGTGTAAATACGAAAGTCAATTTTGTGACAACTTAGATGTTCTATAATTTTTATTTCAACCATTTTGAACGAAGACTCTATCGACGATGTCTTTTAACTAAAGTAGTAAAAAATGAATTGAAAATAACTGCTAACTTTCCACATTTAAACATTGCTTTTCTATGGTCTGCAAACGACGTTACATTGTCCTGTATTTACGTTTACAGTACAAAGAATATTTTCTCAGTGTAATTAGTGTATGTGGACGTAGTTATGGTCAATTGAAACCATCCCACAATTCAGTGGAACTAAGAAATTAAAAACAAAGTTTACCGTGGGTATCCAAACCTTGGGTGCACTGCTTTTTTAGGCTCCAATTTCTCTCAAATATTATGATTTAATATTTTTTTATTTTTGTAGGACATGTTTTGGCCCTTCTTCTTCACTTGGTTTAAATATATTAAAATAAATTACATTGCGAGTTGGTTATTTTTTGCATAACTACGTCCAAGGTATGTTTAATTTCCTTGCTTAAAGTAATATTGAGTTAAAAATACAACATTTAAAACCGTGTTAATAAGGGAATTTTAGATTGTTTCTAACGACAGTTTTCTAAATGTTGACTTAACTGGACTATCATATTATAATTTTTAATAAATACGATATTATTAATATTTTTTTAATGTCATAGCCACTAGTATGCTAGGGGTTCAGCAGAATTACTAGTGAAGAAACGACGTGTTTCCATGCTGTTGGTCAACGACGCAGTTTCAAACAAAAGCGACTGTAATCAATCGTAATACATTGTTCAAAACTTGACTGACGATTTGTGACACGTGAAAAGATGAGGCATATTTCAAGGAGTCTGCTTACCATAGAAGTCCAACTCGTTGTGAAATATTTGAACATAAATCAGAGCGTACATGCGTAAATGTTCATGGGTTTGTTACTTTAAAACACGTATCGGTGGAGTGAGTTTGCAAGAAGTTCTATGTACTCATCATAAACGTTTTCGTCACTGGTTGATATTACGTAGGTAAACATTCACTAACATCATACTACCTGTTGAAAACTATATATTCCTTGGTTGTCACACTCAGCTTTGACCACGTTTGTTCAGAAACAAACCACATCATGCACTGTGTTTATTGGCTCGTATTGGTGGACGAGGCCATCTCCACGCACACTAACAACACAAACCATACTAATGTACAGTCACTGACATAAACAAATTGGTCAACTCGTGAAGGTGGAAATTTGTTTAAGTCCCGCTTCGGGTATGTTCGGCAGGCAGCCTTCGTGTAGGCGACTGATCAGCACGAGGCGTCACACAACAGCAAGCGAAGGCTGGGAGGTAAAAGGACACAAATCGCAACAAGATATTGCGGTTAGCATGTTCATAGCCGCCTTTAGTAGAGAATAGCCGTGGATGATATTTCACGTTCATATGAAATGATACATTTAATAAGTAGTAATAATAATGACGTTGTGCCACAAACATATCAGACTTCGGTGTGTTATTAGTCGATATTATTATCTTTTAGTTTAATTTATATTAATTCTACGAATGTTTACGTTCACATTCTAACAAAGTGTGAACTGTCCCTCATCTTCATTTTGCAACTAGTGCGTGTATAAAGCAACTAAAGGTTTAAAAGGCAGCAAAAATATTCGGCAGCAACGATACTGAAACGTTGGGAGGGGGGGTAGGTACATGGTACATCCGGTAGCACTGAACCCTCTAATAAAGCGGAGAAGAGCCTGTTAATTTAGCGATTTGAAGGTGTATAATGGAGCACTTTAAGAATTTTTCGTATGAATATAGATATGCTAAATATTGCTAGAATAGTGATTTTTTTGGAAAACTTTTTCGAGAAGTTTCACAACGATACAGTTAACAAACGACGAGCCTAGCCCAAGAACAAATTAATTTGTGTAAACAAAACAGGAACACCACACACTGTAATTTAAGCAATCAGTCCATACATTATATGAAACTAAAATATTATATATTGGCAATATACTCGCGGCATACAAATTGTTACAATAGCAACGGTGCTATTTGCAACACAAGTTCCGTATAATAATCAAGAATGTCTGTAATAGGCCACTAAGACATAAAAATAAAAGTATGGTAAATAGTATTTCTTACCTGAAATTTCATTTAAAGTGAAATTTTTATTGTTTTGAAATGTTTACGCTTACTATGTCAATCACGAAAATACTATTATATTAATGATTAAACAATGTGCTTCCAATTGTCAATGAAATAATGTTACACGGTTATAGTTTCATGGTAATATACATAAACATTTCATATTTATGTTAAGATTATTTAGCAATTATTATTCAGTATTACGGGATTACATGTGTTATGTGGGCTATTTGTTGTAATGTGATATTCTTAAAATGTTGTTTCCCGGCAAGTCGTTCAAAGTACAAATATTTTCTTGAATTTTATAGTAAAAGCGATTCTACTACCTCGCATGTCACTTCCCGGTCCTCCGAACCATGTACTCTCAGATACTATGACTACTGGCGCAGATAGTGTAAGTCAACAATAAATTAAACCAGAAAAAAATAACATTATGCCCCTACTTAAATGGCGTAGAAAGCCAAAGTTAGTCATCCAACTTTCGTCTGTGGGTCCGTTAATCACGTGATCTACAGCCAATCAGCAGCCTCCTTTAATGTTGTCCGTCCATTGAAACCGTAGCAAACTTTAACGTTTGCGAAGAAGAAAGCACAGCCTTATTAATAAAGTCACCTACGAACATACTTAGAAGACTATGAAGTTTTTTTTAATTGTTTTAATTTAAATACCGGTGTTTTCTTTATGATTTAATTGGTTTAAACAACGTTCAGTATTTTCTATTAAGCTGCTTATTGGAACATAATTTTCACTTTTTGAGGATTTTTTTTTCACCAGCAATAACATCTAGATCTTTGGCGCTGGTGAGGGATGACGCGATGTGAATATGGAGCGGCACTGGAATGTAGAGCGTGGGAAACGGAGGATCCTCGAGAAAATCCGCCGACCAGAGAAAATTCGCCGACCAGCGGCATCATACGGCACGATTTTCCGGGAACCGACCCCGCTGGGAGTCGAACCCGGATTTCCTTGGTGGGGAGGCGAGGGCTCTAGTCACGCCGCCCACCGCGGCCTCGAAAATCTAATGCATTCAGCAAAATAATATTGAATAAGTTTTTTTTATTTGCGTAGCGATTTTATTTGTTTGGACGGGTTTCAGGCTCACAGAATATTTTCTAGCTATTCGTTTATACATGCTTCGATAGAATTATTTTCCTTGTGTTATATGAACTGTATTCATTTTATGTTTAATTAAATTTATAAGATAATATTTTATGCACATACTCTTTCTTCTGCTAAATTAGTAACTTATTTGGTAGCCTTGACAAACAAACGAACGACACATTACTTAACTTCGTAAATTTCATACCTACATTACATAAAATTTGATGCTCATTACAAGAATGCTACGAAACTCCAAAACCATTGCCACATGCCACCATACAGTTCTTTCTTCTGACGCAATAGCAAATCATACATGAAAAAAATATAAGTTTTTTTTTAATTTTCTGTAATTTTCTTTGACGCTACACACATAATCTCAATATATAAAATTAAGGGTCCTGACTTGACACATTCACTCACTTATCAACGCACAGCTCAAACATCTGGACCTAGAACCATGACATTTTGAGGGAAGCTTCCCCTTTCCCCGTAGGCACCCAATAAATATGGGTTTTTCGAAATTCAATAATTAATGAGGTGAAAAGGGGGAATTGTTGTTTTTAAAGAATACCTGTTATCTCACTAACCGGAAAAGCTATCTTTTTCTTTTTTAACTCCATAACATTGCCCAAAGTAATACATATTTGCACATTTTTCGATTTTGCGAAATTCGAAAATTAATGGCGTGAAAAGCCGTAAAATGTGTTTTTTGTTAATCCGTGATTTCTCCAAAACCATTTCAGATAGTGAAGTGATTTTTTCTATAAAATAATACTTAAGTAAATATCTAGAAATCTTTATTAGAATTTTTTTGAAATTCGTCCTTGAAAGCTCTTAAAAAAAATTAAACGTGATTTTAATTTATCATTTTCATCTCTTAAACAAGTGGAAATATCAAAATGGTTGTTGCTTTAATATAAAAATTAGTAATTTCAGGATTTTTCGAAATTATTTCTTAAATGCTGTTAAAAATTAAATGGGTTTTCAAACAACCATCTGTACCGCTTATACCCGTTGATATATCGAGATGGTTTTTTCACATATGTAAATGTATACAAATCAAATTCAAGATTTTATGAAATTCGAAAATTAAGGATGTGAAAAGCAGTAAAATGTTACAGTCTTCCGGAATAAGAGAATGATAATGGCGAAATAATTCAACAGTTCTTTCTTTTTGTCAACCTACTCATAAATAAAGCCTCTTTGGACTGTAGCCGGTACATACGAAAGATTTATCACGGCCTTCCTTTTAAGCATTAACTCAGGTACTGTATAAAGTTTGTGGTGTGGGAGGAGTGGGGTTACGGGTTCGTATCCCGCGCATGACTTTGTGATGGGAATTACTACATCATACGAGTATATTGCACGCGCTCTTTATACCGAACTAAGACAATTTATCGTTCACGGTTATTCAGTACGCTAGCTGTTAAGTGCCTTCACACGTATTTTATCCAGCGTTACTATTTTTATTACATTATTTCACCGGGCAACGCCGCAGCCGGCCAGCTATTCTCTATATAAAATAAAAGCCACTTTCACACACTCATACACACGTTAACGCACAGTCCAAATCTTTGGACCTAGATAAGTGAAACTTTGAGTGAGTGAGAGATATGGTCATCGCTTAACATCGAGGTCTTTAAGACTGGTGAAGGGTGACATGATGTGAGAATGGAGCAGCGCCGGAATGAAAGGGCGAGGGAAGCGGGAGATCCCCGAGAAAACCCGCCAGCCAGCGGCATCGTCCGGCAAAATTCCCACATGCGAAAATCCGGGGACCTGCCCCGCCGGGAATCGAACCCGAATCGCCTTGGTGGAAGGCGAGAGGTCTGACCACTCGGCCACCGTGGCCTCATGTAAAACTTTGAAAGGGGCTTTCCCTTACACCGTAGACAACTAAGGAGGTTTTTTTCTTTTTCAAATTTGAAAATGACCGTAAGTCAGTGAAATATGGTGAAATACGTTTTTCCATGAATTCTCAATAGCGCTTAAATCAGTTGAGATATCAAGGTGCTTCATACATCAGCATAAAGCTTACAAATATATATCTAGTGGTGATGGATGGTATATCGCGAAAATGGTTTTGCAAACATACCCTTGAAACCGCCATAGTTTCTTGAAACATATATGATTCTGTTATATACTTCTGACATAAAGTAGTAATCTGCAGACAAATAACAGGTATCAAATATTACAATGTTGGGATTCTTATTGGCTCAGTCAAATATGGTAATAGTTCCAAGTACAAGCTAAAGCCAATAATCTTCTGGTAACCTGAACGTGTGTCGAAATCCAGCAAACAGTCAAGTTTTCCCGCAAGAAACCACTATCTCTATATATTAACATGTTTTTTTTTATTTAAATATTAATGAAGATGGTAAAGCTGTAAAATATAATTTCAGTATATTTCCGGTAAATTTTAAACATATTGCAATAACAAATTGATTTATGTTTCAAAATCAAACCTACGAATATCCATAAAAAGCAATTTCAAGACTTTTTGAAATTCAACCTCTAAGTAAATAAAAAAGTAAACGTGGTTTCAGCTAAGGAGGGAGTTACAGCCAAATTTTAGTTGTTTTAATAATATTTGCTTTAATACGAGATATAGTATGTTTAGTAGCCTATACATACATTGAGACTATTTTTATAGCAATGAAAATATCTTGTTTTCACAGTTTTTATACATAGTGGCCATGTCAAATAACAAAGTTGCATAAAATAGATTTATGCAAGAAACGAAAATCAACTGACTTAAAAAACGAATTAATTCATACTGAAGAACAGTGACACGGACAACGTCAAGACATGATTAATAAAAACCGGAATTGACATTATCCGTATTATAAAAGAATGGCAGAATTTTGGCAACTTTTTTTTTTTCGAATTCAGCAATTGTACAAAGAAATTAAAAAAAATTCACTGCAGTTGTTTTATAAATATCTTGACGTAACTTGTGACGCGGTTCCCCAGCGTGAAATTGTTTTATTTCTCTAGGACAGATGGTTTTCGTCTCTTGAATTATACCAATTTTACAAATTTTTGGCTTGATCTGCCTCTACACACAATCTATGAAATCTAGAAACTTTTATCGTTCTAACTTTATTCACAACATGTATCTATAAAGTAAATCCCGTATCGTACAAAGATAAAAATTATTTAAAAATTTTAAATTCTGCAGGGAGCCCCTACCCCACCCACTTAATCGACTGTATCTGTTAGACGTGTGTAGATATCAAGATGATTTCTGAATAAGAACGAAAGTTATGTAAATACCTAATAAGCTGTTCAAAAAAAATTCTAAATTCGACAGTTTAAATGGCGGAAAGATGTAAAGTATTACAGAAGTGCTGAAAATCAGAAATGACTACTACAAAATAAGATACCTCTGTACAAGGTTGTGACCACATTTATTTCTAACAATTTTTCTATTGCTTTTCTTCTATTGAATCTGGAACACGACTATTTACACTTGAACTACTTAACATTTTATACCAGACAAAAAAACGGATCTGATCGAGTAGTACGTCATAACTCACACTTCGTAATAATAGACAGAGACATAATTACCTTACTTCTGAAGAACTGTATCGCCGGGCTGCTGTTACCAGACCGACCTCAGATCTAAACTGACGGCCTATTTTAAAACTCGCCTCCACCGGACGATCTACTTGTCCTACCTAAATTTTCATTCTTTCCTAAACAACACTCTACAGATGTTTATTCTATTTAATAGGTATATTTGTACTTATCTTGGTTTCTTTTTCCGTCGCTTCGTTCCTGGGCTCGCGCCATCTTTTTAATCATTCTCTTCCATGGCTCGGCGACAACTCTCCATCCCTGGCCTGGCGATTCGAACAAAACATGGTCGCAGCGCACACCCCCTCTCTCCCTACACCATCTCTACCCTCAAGCTCTCGTGCCACAAAAACCAAGGTTACCACACGCCTTGCGCTCGTTAGAAACGATGTATCAGCTCAAACTAGCCTCGTGCAGTCCAGGGAGTAAACAACAGAAGGTAGAGGGGGGATCACATGACAGCTTTTTCGTCATCTGTCAATTGCAAAACTCAGTGTGTTCTCGTCCCGCATTAAGTTCGGCAATCAAAGGACGATTGCAAGCGCATCGGGTACCACCCCCTACCCACCATCTCCATGTTCACCGCCGGCGTGCACGGCATTTCTAAACTGCGGACACCGTTCGTCGTAGCTGGCAAAACAAAAATGTATCAACTAACCTGCCAACCAACTTTACTGTACGAACATGATGCAATACTACTGCTCATAGTGTGAACCTAACTGACGGCCTAGGCATGAGGCCACTATTTAAAATAATTAATTATCTAAAGAAAACGAACTGAATTGTCCTTAATAAATGTGCCTACATAAGCTTATGAAAAAAAAAGCAAATCCAAATTTAACAAGGAAATTTAAAGTACAAATTTTACCGTAGCGGCAATATAATAATATTTTGTCAACTTTAGTTTAATTGCTTGCAATACGGAGGTTGAGAAATATTCACGTTTACGCAATTTGCATATTGGAATTTTAATGTTTCAAATATCACTCGTTCGCTAACACATCGTTGTGCAATGTTAAACAACATATTTGAGAGTAATATTTAGCAAGTTATACGTTGATACATTACATATGACAGTTGCCAAATACGGGATTACATACAGTAACGGAGGGAACAGCAACATAAAACATTATAATAACCTTACACTTCATATGTGCTTGCGCTACACAATATGTGTTATAATCAATACTTTAGTCACTTGTCAGTCACAGCTGTATAGTAGGGTATTACCTACAGAACAAGAAAGTATGAGGAAATATGACTCTTGCATCACTATCTTCTGACAAATGTGCTGTAACAACATTTATTTTACGTTGTTGGTAACAGGCTATGTTAGAACCCACGGACGGAACCACATGTGCAGTCGTTTCGCGGGGTGATAGTTGACGTTTGCGACTACCTGGACCAACAACTCAAAATACTATGGACAATAAGGATCAAGTTTATCGCTTTATGTGAGATATTTAGTGTCTGAAATACTTTGTTCTATGGTTGTTTCTGAAAGTATTTATTGTAAAGAACCACTACAATGATGGTATTACACGTTTTGTTCGTGCTTAACAGATGTGAAGTAAAGTCACAATGGATCAGCAGTGAACTGTCAAAGAGGGATAAAAGTATCCCGATAAAACCCACTGGGTCACTCCAATGTCCGGTTTTTTTAATATGTAAATATGTAAGCAAGTAGTCAGATCATAACGTCACCGCGAATGCCAATTAAATATTACCGTACTGTTAAAATATGCATTTGTTTTAGCTCATGGTATGAGAATGAGAATACGCGTGCATTGAATATTAACAATTTGATTCAATATAGGTAACTATTATTACCTGGTTATTGGAAAATTTGTGCAATTCCGTAGCTTAATTACTGTGTATTTCAATTATGTTTTCTATATTCATGTTTAAATAATATAAACTGACATGTGACACTTTCGCATTTACTAGATGATTTGTGCGCCGCACTGGTTCAGCCAATATACAGTGCGTGGTGGCTTGAGGAAGGTGAGCACGGGCGATGCTGCAGCGTACCGCTGTTTGCTGTTCTGCAGGTTGCCTAGATGCCAGGCTCCCGCTTGCACATAGCCGATGATTGCCGAAGTGGACTTTGATTATTTCAGTGACCCACATTTGTGTCCATGACTGTACATTGTTAGTCATATCATCGTGTACTGAAAAAATTAACTTTATATTTCTTTAAATAGTACCAAGTAAATATGCGCTACAGGTAAAGATGTATGTTATAAAACGAACAAAATGCAAATCGCTAGCAACATCTGTTTACACTAAGTCCAACTAAACCTTATCATTTGTGCATAATGTGTTTTTTATCATCTTAAATAGTTATTTTGCTATTTCCGTGACAGTAAGTGCAATAACATAACTGGTTAGTTTATTTTATGATCCTCCTTTCAGCTACGAACAGGACCTACCGATAAAACAAATTCTACAATTTTATCAACACATCAAATCAAAAATATTTAAATAAGTAAATGTAATTCTTTTGATTATGTGTATGTCAAAATCAAGCTTAAAATTTTTAAATATGTTTGACCCTGAGCACCGATGACCAATCTATTGGTGCAAAGTTCATAGGTACGGTACTGTTGACTATACGATTATAAAATTATTCAGAACGAAAGTTTAGCCAAATTAATATTTAGTTGTGTATACTATACGCTACACATTTAAGCAAGAAAACAGATAAAATTCAATAATTATTTTTGGTTACAAAAATTAATTGGTGTTATGAAAATTATTTTATGGCAATAAGAACATTTCGGTTAATTCAAATAAAATTGTTGTCTCTGTGAGGTCAGTTAGGTATTGCGTGGTTATTTTAGGCCACACGGTGTGTATGAGAAGGTTTTGTTACCATGTTGAATATTCTTACCTTACTTACGAATCAAATTATAGACAAGCATGTATGCTTGCCTATAATTTTATTCGTGAGTAAGGTAGGAATTATAGTATTAAGAGCGACATAACATCAAATAATTGTAATACTAGAGTACGGACACCGTATGCAATACCTTAATTTCGGTGGCATTAGCTTAAAGATATACGGAGCAGTATTTCTACCCTGCTAAATTAAAACATGTACCAGCTGAAAATTGTACTGTACTGATATTTGTCACATATTTTCCACAAGTGAAGTGACCAGGTTATATGATGCGTGAATTATTATCGCCCATATTATCAAAGTTCTTGTGGACAGCCCTAGGCGCAGAGAAGAGCGCCAGATAGATAGCAGCATTAACTTACATTCTGATTGCACGGCGCGCTGTCTGGCGCGTGAGGACGGAAATGTAACTTCATAAAGCAAACAAGCGTCGCCCTTATCGAATATTTGCCCCAGAGTCCAAAGAGGAACAAATTTCCGAAGAGCTACCTTACGTATCTTGCCGCCATATAGTCACCTGACTGTTATTGTTAAGTTTTCCCCATGCATAGTTTGAAAGAAGAACTAGTGAGTGAACTAGAAAACATAAGTAAAAAAACTGTTTACCAGAAAAAAAATATTTATAATAATACTGCAAATGAAAAAAAATATACTTAAACCTATTTACCTGACCTGTTCTCTCTTCAACACATTTGCATTCTTCTGTACGTAGGTTTAAAATTCCAGACGTTATTAGAAAAGCAAACGAAAAAATTAATGCAAGTGAAATTTCATTACAATATTTAAATCAGAAAAACAGCAACACTCGTAAAAACGACACGTAACTAGAGCTGTAGAAAATCACATTGAGACGCAGATACGGTAACTTGTATGGATAAGTAATGTCTTCGTACCAGTTATCTTACACCGTCCCCTTAATCTACTGTAGCTTTTTAGCAACCCACTGTACTGTATGAATAATCAGTTAATGTTACAAATTGTAGGTATGATTTTATGAGAGGTGGCGCACATAAATGTGTTGTTAGATGTCGCAAGGAAAAGCATTTTATTAAGTGGTTTACAATGGTTTGGCCAGTACGAGCCCAGCATTTGTTTAAATAAATTTAATCCCCTGTGGAGCAACTGACAAGAATTTGTTGATGAATTAAGTTTGACCTGGGGCAAACATTCACCAAATATTCAGGTTCATGTACATAATATACAGTTGATTATTACTCTACAAAGACAGCTGTAGGATTGTGAATGATCCGAGTCATCCGGCGAGATTTACAGTAGAATGAGAGAGACTTATGACATTCTGAATACAGTTAAGATAAAAAATTAGTGGTTCATGGTTAACGTGATGCAAGGTAAGAATTATAGTCTTCTACTGAAATTCCTCTAAGTAAATGTAAAAAAAAAAAATTGGTAAACAGACGAACGTATGAAAGATGATGTAACAATATTGGACAGTTGGAAAATATATTATTTAAATACCAGTGATTTATTCAGGGCTGAGGAATCTAAAGCCAGAATTACTGTGTTGACTACTGAACCTCTAAAAGAATGTGGCACATGAAGAGGTATCAGTTCAGTAGTAATAAGGAATTATCTTCAAATCAGTGTATTTTAAACCAGACGAAATAAATATTCTGTTGTTTCGTTAGACGAAAATTTACGCAGTGGTGTCAGTACATTGCACATTCCGTAAGTATTTTCTGTGGGCATCAAACGTGTACTACTGGAGAAAACTTTTAAGAGTTGCCTTTACATAACATGTAAGCAAAAGAAGATGAATTAATAATTATATTAATTCAGTATGGGGATTTCTCGCTCATTGCATTAGGCGAAGTTTAACCCATGTCAGTACAGCACTCACAGTGCAACAAATGTCCGAAAAATATTAGGGACAGACCAGATATTGTTGTAAGGGAGGCCATGCTTTAAAATGTCGATATGCCCACAACTCAAACCAAAGACGCTGGTGGTTCGCGTCTCTCTCCGTGAAATATGTAGATATTAAGGTGCAAAATGGTGATGTTTAAGGAGTAACCTAACCAAAAAAACTTAATACACCGCATTAAGGAAACGTAATTTACTATGATAAATTGAGCTTTAAAATTTAAAACTTGTGTATTTATGTAAAGTAAACAAGGTAAATTTTTAAGCGCCTGCTTCCACGAGTCTTTATAACCGTGCTGGCTTCTGAAACACATATATTAATTTTAATTAATAATAATCACCGCTTGAAGACACGTTCACGCAGGCTAGTCGCCATTATGATTCCCATAGTGACGATGTAGCACTTTGTTGACGTGCCTGTGTCGTCCTTATCGCTCCCTTTTTCTCGGCCCTGAAACGCGCGTATAATCTCCACTCAGTAAAATTATGATATCAGTAACGGCGACGAACAAACGTAATGAATTTACTTATGGCATATAATTATTAATTATTGATATGCTACTTGCACCATTTCAGTTCTTTGTACTGAGTCCGATAACCCTATCGCTAATCTAAACGAAGAAAATATTAATAATTTCTTTTGCATTTAAATATTAACGTAAATAAAATTTCTGCAACGGTAAAATTTTACATTCCCCCTAAATTTTCTTTATAAACATTTTATTTTAATGCCTTAATGTTTTAAATCACAATTCTAACAGTTCTTAATTTTATTTTCTTTCCTCGTTCTACGTTGAATTTTCACTGCCCGTATAATCTTCTTTTATTTAATTTTTTTTTCTTTGTAAATATGCTCTGAATAAATTCCTAGTAAAATTGTTTTGTAATTAATTCAATAAACTTTTTTCGTTAAGTCAGAAAAGCGTAAACGGTGTGAAATACCTACAAAAACTATTAACTTGCGTTTCATAACCTAGCGTTGAATGTATAGTATTACGTCAATATTGTTTCGACTTAAGTGTTTTTGTTTTCAATAATTATATAATTACTGCCACCACAAAATTCTAGCGTCGTGTCAGTCTATAAACTCACAACATTTTTGAGTGTTCACAAAAGTTTTAGTCCATGCAAATATTATTATTGAAAGGATTTCGTAAAATTAATGTTTTACTATACGTAAAGTTTATTTTAATGTAAAATGCACCAAGAAAGAAAATATTGTAGATTTGGTAAGGTCACAGTTTGTAAGTTAAGGTAAGATAGTTTTATCTCGTCGACAGTGAGGTCATAATGTAATGGCGAGACACATTTTGACACAATGACAAGAACTTGAGAGGAATCGACCATGGTCTTTGTTAAAGAGCCATCTCAACACGCAACTACAGCAATTTAGGGAAACAATGGAAAACTGAAATCAAGATGGCAGGAGCCGGGACTCGAACCCGAGTACTCCCAATTGCGAATCCAACAAAATAATGTAAGTATTGATATAAAACAGTAGGTGCTTATTTTTATTTGTGTTAAAATAATTTTGTACAATATTGCAAGAAAATAAAATTGCATCTTCACTGCATATCCAATGTTACACACATAAAGACACAAATATACGTCCATTGAAAATGCCGAGCAAACATTGCCTATTCTGAATAAATTTTCAGTCCCTTATACGATCTTTACTGTTTCTGGTTAGCTAATGTAACGTCGACAATTCGCATTGTGTAGTAAAAAAAAGCACCGTAAATGCATTTAAAGAGCCTCATGACTCATTTCGGCTCATATCGGGTCGTGGGACGTTTCTACGTGCGAAATGGTATGAAGTTGTTGACATTTTAATGTAAGGTTGTTATTCTCGCACGAGATAATATCAGATTTAAATTTGTCTAGGAAAATGTTATAACTACATTATTTTATATTTCTGTAAATTTTCCACACACTTCGTTAATTGTAGCTGTGTGAACATAAAGTTTTACTGCCTGTACAAATTTCAAATTTAATACAGTTTACGTACTGCTATCACATTTACAAGATGTACACTAATGCTGTAATAGACTAGTGAATTAGAGACGAGCGAAATTCCTACTTTAACGTTTAGTCGTAATCGTGATATATATTTACGTGATGTCCTTTATGTACCTTTAAAGAATGATAGGCCGTGTAGGGGATGGGAACTTGGGGTCGGAGCGGCCTCCTTAAGCCTTCAAATCAGGCCCTCCGCCCCTACAAGGTATAGGCTGTACACCCAAGAATCTCTTGTTTGCCTAAATCCCGCATCTCTTGGCCAAAGTCTGTGCACCATGTGGTGCTGGCGTAATGGATAGCTTAAAGGAACTCTATCAGGAGGTCCCGGGTTCGAATCTGGGGTGGGGAAAAGTATTTTTGGATGTTCGTTTCGGTGTAAATTTCTTTAAGCTTGATGTCTGCGGTAAATTAAAACGACCTTCATGCACTTCGTAGCGTTAAATTGTTTCACGCCGTTATTAATACTGTATTGGAATCACGTTGGTTTGGAAGAGAAAGTGAGGTGAGTTAGGCTAGGTATGCTTAGGTTAATTTTTGCCGTAGGGTAATAAGTATTAGAATTCACAATCTCAAAACCGCCGTAATTTGTCACAAATGTACTTTACTAGGCATCTAAAATCACAACACAACAAACAATAACACAACAGCATTGTCCGCATTAAATGCATGTAAAAAAACAATACAGTAGTCTTGGAGCAGTTAATGGCAATACTGTATTAATATAGTATCTGTGGAACATTCAGTCCCCAGGTGAACAACCGGCAGGTTACAAAACCCAGGTGGTATTAGATTTCTTTACAACAGTTGCTCGAATTGAGCACCATTGACTTGAACGCAGGCTTCGCACCGTTTGTGCATAGACTCGCGAATGTTCGCGAAAATCTCTGGCGTTTCTTGGATTATCAGTGCCACTGCTAAAATTCGGGCAATGACGTCCTCGTCTGACTCAACTGGTGTTTTTCAAACCGATTCTTTCATCCAGCCCCACAGACAGAAGTCGAGAGGATTTAAGTCAGGTGACCGTGATGGCCATGTAATAACCGCTAAATCGTTCGCCGCAGATCTGCCGATCCAACGATACGGAAACATGTGATTTAAATGATTTCTAACAATGCGTCCGAAGTGGGCTGGTGCGCTGTCTTGCTGGAATATTATATTTTGCCGAATTCGTAAAGGTACAGATTCTAGTAACTCTGGTAATACTTCTCGTAATAACACAAGATACTTTTACTGAATTTAAACTAGGAGGTAAAAGGTAGGGGCCAATTAATTGGTCGCCCACAACACCCATCCAGACGTTGACGGAAAATTGAACTTGATGCCCCTTTTCATAGACACTGTGGGGGTTTTCATGAGCCCATTCGATATTATTTTTGGTGTTAAAAATTCCATCTCTAGAAAACGTAGCTTCGTCCGAGAAGATAATGAGCGATGGAAATTCTTCCTGCTGCTGAAGCCAATCTAGGTACCAATTGGCCAAGTTTACTCGTGGCTCGTAGTCATTAGGATTCAAAGGTTGAACGTTTTGCTTATGGTACGGGTACAAACCGTGCCCGTGCCAAATTCTCCACACTGTGTTTTTTGGACACACCAAGCTGTCCCGCCACGCGCCGGGTACTTGTACCAGGGTTTTGTTGTACCGCTTCCAGGGCTTCATCCCTCACATTGTTCCGTAATCGACGTGGTCTGCCCAGGTCAGCGTTAGCACCTCGAACCTAAAATAAATAAATAAATACGTAAATAAATTATACGTAAAATTTAATCAATAAATATATCAATACATACATAAATCAAAACATACATAAATCAATTCATGAATACATTAAATCAATTAATCAATCACTGAATAAAAAAATTAACCGTTTAAAAATAAAACCACAAATAAAACAAACCTAATCAAATGGGACAAAGTACGCGGCCTCAATTTGTACCGACAAGATTATAAACCCAACTTAGATTACTAATCTACCACATTACCAACTGTTGTTTACAAAGAAACCAATTTACCTCCAAAGATCCTGTAGCCCGCGCACGCCGGTCAAATGCCAAAATGGTAGGTCACTTGGTAGGACCCTGTTTGGGTATCTTTCAGCATACAATCCTCTTGCTTCCAAAGCTTTACTGTTAGAAGCACCATAGCACAGGTGCACATCAGCATATTCATCAAAAGTGTGCACCTGCGGAGGATCAGCCATCGCGAAACGTAGCAGGTCTGACTGGTAACTGGTTAGCTGGTTAACTGCCTGACTGTTGTTCTCTGAGACTGCACGACTGCACTCTCTTCTCTGCTGTGGCACGCAACTGTATCATGTGACTGTGTCACCTGACCACAATGTGTCAAATAAAGCACAAAACAAACGAAAAAGACAAACATCAACTTCGTGAATCGAACCCGGGACCTCCTGATAATATATCCCTGCGCTATCAATTACGTCTGTGCCACGTGGTGCACAGACTTTGGCCAAGACATACGGGACTGAGACAAATAAGTGAGGCTAGAGTCTATCGCCTACCTTAGAGGGGTGGAGGGCTTGATTGAAGAGCTTAAGGAGGCCGCTCCGACCCCAAGTCCCCTTTCTCAAATTACTCTTTTTTACCCATCCCCTACACGACCCATCATTCTTTAAAGGTACATAAGAGACATCTGGCATGCATATATATATATATGTATATATATATATATTTATATATATATATATATATATACATATACATATATACATAACTAATACTTTGAAACGCTCTGTGGAAATTGAAAATGTATAAGTCATGTAGTAAGGTTTATGAATATTGTCAAAGCATAGCCTACAGGTGGTCTAACAACACAAACGCAGTTCGCTATGTGATTATATGGTGTTTTATAGCACAGGGTACATCTACGATGGCTGGTCGTATAAGGGCGCAGTCTACCACAATTTTCATCACCATTTTTTATTTTTTATTTGTACCAGATATTTTTTTCTAATTTTATAGACACAAAATGTGACTAAATTTGACTCTTTAAATCTTTTCATCTCTCATAGTTTTCGCGTAAAGGCTTGTTAAAGTCATCTTTTGCATGTTTCCGTTTTTACGACTACGCTAAAACCAACTGATATACCAAACTCAAAAAAATCACAGTGAATAAAGACATTGCAAGCTACAATGTCATGCTCATAAAATTAAAGAATAAAAATTATATGAATTTAAAAAAATTCTGAAACTAAAAATAATTATTTTAAAAATTAAATATTTTTTAAAAACAAAAAATTTTTATTCTTGAATTTTTTGAGCATGTCAGTGTAGCCTGCAATGTCTGCATCCACTGTGATTTTTTTTTAGTTTGCTTTAGCAGTGGGTTTTAGTGTAGTCGTTTAAACGGAAACATGCCAAATATGACTTTTAACAAGCCATTACGCGAAAACTATGAGAGATAAAAAAAATTTCATAAGAGCCAAAGTTAATCACATTTTGTGACTAAAATAAGAAAAAAATATCTGGTACAAAACAAATTAAAATAATGACGAAAATTGCGGTAGACCGCGCCCTGAAGGCCTGCGGGTTATGCTTCGAGATCTCCGGATTCACCCGCCTTTGAATTCCGTCGCTGCTTCTCGCTCAGTTCGTATTATCTCTCACCAGCTATGTTAAGCATTAACCAAAATGTCTTTACTGTCTTGGCTTGTAAAGACTGGAAGATAAAGGCGAGCAAAAATGGAATCATCTGGTGAATTTTTAGCTAGACGTTCACTTGGGACGTAATGGTTTTGTTGCCTTTCGGAGACAATGAATCTGATAAATATTTGCCGATGTCATTATTGTTATGCTTAGATTGTGTTTCCAAGTCTCTGTTGGTGGTTGGTGGGAGGTTATCCACGGAACCATACGAATGCCTTAGAGAATAGCTATTAATGGCTCTATCAGATGTCTTCTTAAAGCTTTTAGTTTTAGGAAACAGAAAGGAAAGTAGGTCAGAGTCCCAAAGATGTTCCGATACACAGTGGTCATGTAGACATATTTTGTGTACACAATCAAGGACTTTTTATATTTAGCGTTTCTTCATCTTTGAAACTTACAAATTTCTATACATAGATTACTATCAAATCGCCTCCATGCTTATTTTGTACATTTAAAATGTCTCATATTAAGACCTATGAAAGCGAAGTTTGTAAAGGAACAAATCGAAGCAAAATATGTTACAAAGTAACCCACTTAAATATCTATTAAGTAAACCTATATTCGTTAAATTTTCTCGTCTTGAATATTTGTAAATATTGAAATGTGAGATAATGCAGTAAATTATTTTCAACATGTGAGTGACTCAATAAAGGAAGATTTCGAGTTTTAAAATAATAATGGTATATCTTCGGAGTAACGTGAACATTTTTGATTCATGTTGGAATACGCAAGGTCTAGATGTTTAATTAGGAATATTTTTTTTAATGTAAATGATTTGAATCATGGTCAGAGGATAAACTTTAGATAAGGATCGTAATTAAAATGCAGTCCATCACACGTCTGCTCGAACAATAATATAGAAATTGTTGGCATTAGGTTTTCGTGTCTGTGTTATTTTCACCTTTGTAAACTGCTCCGTCTCCAGTGATGCTGGTCTTTAATTTAAAAAATAGTCAAGCATGTTACACAAACTAAAAAAATGTATAAGTAAATTTATATTGTTTCCTAACCTTCTCTAATCAACTGTGGTATAGCCGTGGTCCGGGGGAGGGGCGGGACCTAGGCGTGTCTCACGTCCGACCCACATACACCTACAAGGGAGAGATTTCATGCAATGGGGCGTTCACCGCGGTAGAGAGGGATTGGGCAGACATGGCCGTATTTGGAGCAATGGCTACCTATATTGTGTTTTTGTAGCTTTACCTATAACTAAGAAGAGAGAGGGAAAAACCAGCACAACCTCCGTAAAATTCCTCTTGACCATATATGAGTGCGACTATTCAACAGTTACGTGCATAAAAAATAACTACTGGAAATATAGGAAGGTTCATGTTTCTTTATTAGTGGGATGGTGATATCTCTAGTAGGGAAGAGGGTAGAAAATGTATTTTATTTATTTTAATCCCTTTTATTTTTCGGTAGGCGTTGGCACTATGGGTGAACACAATGCCCTGGTAAAGTGCGACGTAATTACATACATAAATAAACAAACATATTTGTGTCTAACATTCTCAGCAGAACATCAGCCAACATTAGTACAAGGTGCTCAGAGAATCAAGAGAGTACTTGCCTCTCAATGGCTGAGCGCCCAACCAATCACACGTGCTCTGCTTCCATTGGCTGAACAGTTTAGAGACCATCCAGGATATAAAAGTCCAAATTTTCTAGGGAACTTCATTTTAATCTTGGTGTTCCGACCAGCTGTGTCTCCAGCCTGAAGATGGGGATAGATTGCAATTCAGGAAATGTTGCATTTGTTCATAGCATGAAACTTGTGTTGTGTTTTCTTCTGTCATTGGTAATTTTGTCTAGTTCCATCTTTTTCACATTGGGAATCTGGTTTTCTTTATGTCAGTCATTTGTGTTTGGGTTTTGTCGAAATCTGACTGAATCCTCTCTTTAGAATTAATGCTGTTACATACAAAGACTAACAGCATTCTTCTGGGATTGTTTTTCTGCATTTTTTCTGTGTTTTTTGTACGTTGTCAATCAACACAAGTTTGGTCAACAAAACATGAGTAATGGCATATGTCGACAAACCAATACATTCTTGAAATAATTTAGTAATTATATATTTTCAACTGATCTACAAAGTAAGACAAGCATATTTCTGAACAATTTTAAATGATCTAAAATGGCAAGTGAACAAGTGGGCCTATCAACTGCGATAGAATGGGAAGAAGGTCCGAGTCATCAAATTTAAGTATCTTAGAGCAATCAGTAAATACTGTCGCAGCTCAGTAAACTATGGGACGACGAGGAATAACAAAGTGTCAAACTTTAAAGTAGTCCAGGAAGAAAGGTGATCAAGTGTTGTGATAGTTGAAACTGTCATAGGACTGATCATGTAACGGAATTGTTTTTTCACTGTAACGCACCAACGCGCAGTTAGCGACAGTCAAGGTTGTCCACAGCGTCTTCTATCAGCGAGGATACGGGCGGAAGACAGGGTCTTGTGTGCAGAGTGTCATGAGAGGAAACTCGAACCAGGACGGCTAAATGCACGTTTGACGTCACGTCGTCGACATGGCAGCACAGGAAGGGGAGGGAGGGATAGGACAACACTCTGTTCCTGATGCGACACTCAAGCTATCGGCACATTTCACCGTCCTACAGCGCCAGTCTCTCTGACGTTAACCAGTTGCTCAGCGAGCCAATTATGTCGACGTCGCGCCTGCCGAAATCACACCCTATCAGCCGGGAAGTGCTCTCGCGCGTCATTTCACGTAAGTAAGCAGGTAAAACTGGCGAAAAAAACTGAGCGACGGCTTTCAAGGAGCTAACTCTAATCCAGACTTCGAGACGGCGAGGGTTTATTTTCACGTTTCTCTGCAGAGAGAATATTCGTGTGAAAGTCCACCGGGTTAATTAGGTGCTCTGGAAACAAACTGGAGAAGTGAGAGAGGGTATGGGTGGGTAAGTCATGTTGTTTCCATAGTACTTTGCTGTGCTAGCTGGCTGAATGCTCAACGTACCTTAACAATCGTTATCGCGGAAGGTAATTTCGCCGCTGGTCTTTCAACCACTTAGTCGTTCCTACTTGTAAGTAAAGTCTAAGAAAGTATATCAGTGCTCGTTCGAGACTGCAAGAATTTTGAAATTGATACCGACATTAACATACTTATTATCTGTGGACGAACATCAAGCTTTTTCCAACCCTAGCCCAACTACTATGGCGGCAACACACAATTTATATTTTTGTACAGTAAAGCACACCATAAGTACGTTAGATGCAGATTTTAAAACTGACTTTGAGCTATTTGGTGTAATTTGCGCAATACTTTTCTTGTCCGTATCAAAAATATACTATAATATTGAAATTATAAATAAATATAGTCAGTCAGTAAGTAAATTATACACTATTTTAAGTTCCACTGTGCAGTATCTCGAAAAAATCCCCCCCCCCAAAAAAAAAACTTATTTCTTTCAGCAAGACAATATTTAATTAACAAATAAATAATCCCCACACATTATTTAATTCAAAATATCTCGTCTTCTGTAACCTATTTTGTTTAGTAACATTTACGCACGCATAAAACTTATTTGCTTACTTTCGAAGTGTACAAGAAAGAAAAAGAAAATTACAACAGTCCTTATCGCGCACGAGATGGCATTCAATTCCCTGATATACTAGTCACAAGAAGGTGTTCCCCTTTTAGTTCATGAGAGATACGCGTGTTTACTAAGACTTAGGGACCCCCCCTCCCTTTTCCACACACATACAGTAACACATCTCGGTGTAATTGTTTAATATAAAGGACATTTGTAGACAGTATTATGCAAAGACGATTCTGTTGTTACATTTTCCTGCCACTTCTTAAAACAAAGTCAAGAATAGAAAACATTTCCTTAAATATATGCTTATATTAAAATTGTGGTATATAATTAGGTTCGTGTACATAATGAACATTTAATTAACAATTATGGTTAAAAATATTACTTATTACTTTATTCCGCACTGCAAAAAGTTTCTTATATATGGCGTTCCTTATATATATATATAATGCTAGAGGAACAGAAAATTTTATTTCCAAAAACGCATCGTTTCTGCATTGCAGTTTGCAATACATTACGTACGGGCCATATCAAAGGCTAAATTATGTGTGTGAGTGTATATACACTATGTATACAATTATATACGTAGCATGACTCGAAATGTTTAGTATGCATCATTGATGCTACGAGATTTGGACTTAACTAACGCCGTTTATGTTTAAACTCATCCGAGTTAATCTTCCTTTACGCAAACTGATATCACGCCACTAACATTAATATATATATATATATATATATATATGTATATACATATATATATATATATATATATATATATATATATATATATATATATATATATATATATATATATATATATATATATATATATATATATATATATATATATATATATATATATATATATATATATATATATATATATATATATAGGCTGTTCACAAAAAACCCACTAACTCCGGCAAGTGATTCCTTGAGAAAAACAAAGCAGGGAATTCGCAGGACACATAGAATATTTTATTATTTTCGATAAACTTCTCAATAAAGCTTAAACGTTGCAGAAATAATTTGTATGTCCATGACAGGACAAATGGAGATGGGTGAGGCAGTATCTTCTCGAATATGTAATACGATTTACGTTAAAACGTGTTGTTTGTTAACATGTGCCGTTAATTATACTAGTATTGAACGCACACCCCATTAAAATAAATTGGTTCAAGGTAGAATTTTAGCCTTAAGGGCGCCGCCTACCCGCGTGTGAGAGGCTCAAAAGCGACGGAGCAGTAAGGTCGACCTTGAAGCGCGCATCAAATGTCGCGTCTCCTCAACGAACCAAGCGATGAACTAGCGTGCAAGCTTACCGCCGAACGGTTTTTACTGCGGTACACTAAGTGGCAACCATATCATTTTATTGATGGAATGTCTGTAGCTAAGTTCAGTGCAGGTCGGAATCTGAGTTTCACATACATTCGGTCAGTACGTGTTGAAGTACGGCAGTTTGAAATAGCCGTTTTTAGCCATGCTGGAGGGCTTAGAAACAGTGTTTTTAACGAGCGTGGCGTCTTGAAAATGAGACTCTGGCCTTGTCTGAAGGTTGTTTTCTTATCCTACGTTGGCATAATGAGCACACGTGGAATAGTTTCGTGGAAAAAACCTGTTTACGAACAAGCTGCAACGCGTTTGAAGCATGGGCTAGGCGGCCGCCTTAAATGTCACTTAACAGTTAACAAGTGTTCACATTAGATAATAAAAACGTATACTGCAATAAACCGTTACGGTGTGTAAAATAACACAGTGCTGCACTGCTTGTGTAACACTGATGTGGCATTTGTTGTCACATGCTTGAGTGGTAACTGACATTTAGGAAATCTGCATTAAAGACCAGACAGATACAATTCTAGGGTCGAGGGATAGAGAAGGTAAGGAAAAGGACGTCGATGTATCACTACTGGCATTAAATCGCGTAGCTGATATGTGATTGTAATGTAGGAGTATTTTAGAACCAAACATTTGAATACAAGTTTACAGCAGGGCTGATTCGGTACCAATAAATCCAAACCGTCCGCTCCGTTTGAAGTGGAAGAGCTTACAACTACAAATTTTTTCTTCTCTCCTTGCATGTTGCACAATTTTCAACACAACATTCTGGTAGAGAAATACGAGTATAGGAATGTCACAGTCACGAGTACTTTACACATGTAAATGACTTGGTGGCTCTGAGTTCATCTATTTCTTATGTCAATTTTAAACCAAAATTACATGACGAATTCGCACAATACCAAAAAGTGTACCATATCGTTCATCACATGTCCGCATATGTTTGAGCCACTGACTAGTTTGTGGTTCGTAGCTAGATTTTTATTAATTTCAAAAGTAAGCAAGACTAAAACAGTAAAAATTATGACAATTTGAATTTTCTTTGACGAAGTGTTTTGAAAATTAAATTTTTTATTTCTTACGCCCGCAATAATGTTATTTTTCCTTCTCAGTGTAGTATCAGTATTGACATTGGCAATATCTGACCGTGCCTGAAAACAATATCGGCTTCCCTACACTTTTCGGTAGTGCCAGAATTACACAAACACGTATTGTACCCAAGAGATTTTTCTTTAACTTACACGTTTATATTTTGTTTTAACACCCATACAGAAATTAGGCTAGGAACAAAGTGTTAGTTATGGTTACGTGAGCTACTTAAGCTACAGTACGTGATATTTATAGTGAATGTCCATCATCGTCTGTGCAGCGTTGCGGAATAAACCAAGACACTCGTGTACGCAGTGTTGCCTACACGCTAGGCTCTGTTTCACCACGCCGAAATTTGACGTGCGTTTTTCATGAAAACTATGCGTCCTAGACAGTCGTTACAAGAGGGCCTTTTTGTTACTAGGTCACACTTTCCAATAATTCACTCTTAAATGTTGCATTATCCTGACGCTAAAAACGTCAGCAATTTAAGGGAGGCCACCCCTGTTATTTTCGTAAGGGTAGAAGGTATCAACTAGTGTTTATTGTTTATTTGTCGGCCTTATTGTCTTGAAGTAATATCCTGAGTTTTGTCAGTTTACGTCGATGACTGTTCGGTTTTTGGGGAAATAAAAAATTTTAAATTTGATTTTCAAAGGTGATTTATTCCTTTAATGGCACGATTATCTACAAAGTGTCTTGCATATTCCCTGCTTTATTTTTCACAAGGAATCACCGGTGTGTGTGTGTGTGTGTGTGTGTGTAGGAGTATGAGTGTGAGTGTATACAGGATGTTTATGAAACATGTGATCAATATTCACTAGTATATTACTGACGAGAAAATAAAAAAAATCTATAGTGGCGACCCATGATCCATTAAATCAAAAATATTAAGGACTGTAGCAACGCCTAAATTTGATGTCAGAAGATTATATATTGTGGGATATTACATAAAGTAAATGTGCTTGAGAATAAAATTTTGAGAAAAATTAAACTAAACCAAATGCGCACCATACGCACAACTTTAATTAATTATAAAAAAAAAACGTCCTGTTGTTGCAGAAAAAATGTTACTGGTCTCATAAAATTAATGTTTCATGCCACAATTAAAGAAGTGTGTCGTAACTGGTAATTAATGTACTCTTGTCGCAACTCTCTAAGACACACCGTTTATATGTGTAAAATTCACCCAAAGATTTCGGTTGTAGCAATAGCCTGGTGGCTAGGCAACGCCTGAGACACGTGTTATATAATTTGAAATAATTTTTGGCACAAACCTAGTGACTGTAAAATTTTTTTCGTAATTAGGGAAGATGCTATATCGAACTTTAATAAGACGTGTTTAGTATTACACAACGAATCAAGGCAGCAAAAATTTAAAAAATAGAATAACATTTTTGTGCATATACTTTAATCTGGCTTTTTTTTATAGCAAGTTCCACTGGTGTGGGTATTGAAATATATACAGAAATTCAAACTGAAAACATTATCGACCGTTGATTGATTACTTAATTGGGGAGTTAAATGTTGTATGCATGTTGGTGGCGTTTATATATATATATATATATATATATATATATATATATATATATATAAAATTGCCCTCCTTTTTTTTTACTAGTCTGTAGCGTATCTCGATGACATCAGACCAACTTGTCAATCCACCGCAAGTCATTGCATATTGTAGATACTGTAGCTTGACTACTTTGTAAGAGAGGGACATGAAATCGTACACTAAGTCCGTGGTTACACGGGCCACGGAACTAGTTTAAATTAAACTTGCTCAACCGTACGTGTGGTCACGCGGTGTCTGAAGTAGTTCATATCGTCGCTGCTTCCTATTCAAACTGAACAAGTTGTAAAGGTTCTTCACCTAAACAACAATATTTGTGCCTTGCTGTGATTGGCTCGTTAAACGTCAACAAACATTGCGCACAAGATGGTTGACAACCCCGTGTTATGTTGCAGCAGCGGAAATTAAGTTATTAAAATGTTTTACTGGCTATGTATACGTAAAAATAGTTTCATATTAAAAAGTATGAGCCCTTCAATGCCTATATTTGCAACGAAAAAAGAATGTATGCGATTTCCAGTACTCTTGTGTGCATGAAGCAGGCACGTGGTCGTTCGCGGTTAAAGTAACTTTTCGAAAATCCTTGCCACGTTCCATAAAGTGTAATATTGGTTTAAATGCTTTGTATCAAGAAGAATGCTTGTCACCACATAACACACTGGACCAACATATGAGTGTTACAAGCTTTGGGGCGGGGTAAGTAGAGCTATCAAAAGGTTACGTTTATCGCAACCGACGCAAATTTTAATATGTAAACAAATGAGTTCAAAAAATGTAACGTAAATGTGTCGTGTCTCCAGCTACTTTCTTCTGCCTACCTTTTGTACATAGGTCAGATGGTTAAAGCAAACACAATCTCAAAACTGTATACTGTCGTAACAATACAATCTATTTTGACTGCGACAATCAAGTACCGTGTAACCACGCGAATGTGTCCACTTCTGCAGCTGTACTCTGAACGTGTTTACAAATGGCTGACTAAACCTCTTTCGGTTGTCTACTTCAGGCCGCCGTGTAACCATGACGTAATGTTGGTATATGGTGAAGACAGAGGAAACAGAAGGAAAGCTGCAGGTTTGTACCGCCAACGATAACCTGCATGGCGTAAGCCAAGTAGTCACACATTCGGAAACGTCATTCAGCGATTACGAGATTAGGAGAGTGGACCGGGTGAACAGAGGAGTGTTCGAACCTCACACTTTGAAGAGGCAGCTTGGAGAGTGTGGAGCGGGACCCATCTACTAGCAGTCGTGTTATCGCAAGTCGACACTATGAGAAAGATGCAAGCATTGCAGCCATCGTACTATGCACTTCATCGAGATTATTGTCAGTGGTCCCTGCATCAGTGCGATATGCTTTCAGACTTCCCTGCTATTGTTCGCTTCACAAACGAAGCCACAATTATACAGGAAGGTTATTTTAATATTTGAAACAGCCACGTATGGGATCATTGTAACCCGCATTCAACGACAGTACGAGACTATCAGCACCGATATTCAATCAACATTTGGGGTGGAATACTTGGCAACGATGTTATTGGGCCGTACTTATTACTAACCCCTTTTGACAGGCTTTCAGTGTTGGTATTTTCTTAGGTTCACACTGTCAGACAACTAGATGATGTTACGCTCGCCATCATTCAAATCATGTGTCTTCAACACGTTGACTCTTCACTTCATTCCACGAGACTGTGTCAACGAAGCATGTCTCGATCTCTGGATAGGAGGGCCGGACTTGTTTCATAGCCACCACGCTCAACAGATCTAACGACTTTAGACTTACAGCTATGGGTGTAAGGGAATTAGTACACGAAATACCTATTCAATCCTAATAGGACTCCTTAGCGAGGGTAATGGCAGCTTGCGATACGGTGCAAGACACGCCAGGTATCTTTGAAAAGTACGCGAGTCATTACTACCCTGCAACACATACTGCAATTACTCTGAAGGTGTAAATTTTGAACCCTTGCTATAGTGAAATACGAGTAACCGACTGTAATGGCTGCAAAACATGTTTGGTTGCTGTCTTGAGAGCCATCTGCATCCAAAATGTATTCTATACATGCAATATTTGTAAACATATTTTGATAAATAACGTCTTACACTGAATACAAAAATATGCCAATTTTACAATAATTTATTACCTCTGCTTTCGTTGTGTCACAGAAAATAAACAATAACTCATTCACACAATTCCAGTTGTAGTACATAATAGTTCCTTTTGGTGCTACACCTAATGGTGGAGACACATACTCAAGTTGAGCACCTCCATCATATCGTAAACTGACACCCCATCGCCATCTTGGATATGTCATTAAACCCACCCTAGATGCCACCAAAAGGTTTAAATCTCGCAAAATTTCCTATTTTTTGTTCTATCGTAAAAAAAAACATGTCGTATTCTCGAAGCGAGCATATTACACATTTTTTCACGCGTCACTGATAGTCAATATTATTAATTCAATGGAAACAATTAATAATAAAAATTGTTTTAAATATTATATTTTTTTTATTTTAAGAAATGTGCGTTTACTCAAGAAAAAATTGTATTTATTCGATGTCTGTATGCACTGCGACAAATGGTGCATGTGCAAAATTTGTTAAGATTTAGAATTCGTCGACCCTAGAATATTTTAACTGAATAAGGAAAATACAGCTAATATTGGTGGTAGATCACTGTAAGGAAATATGCACGTAATTTTAGCACCGGAATGGTATTTTCTTAAGGAAGGGAAGTAGTATAATAAGAAGGAAGGGGAATCAGTTAGGAAAGTGAAGAGCTTATGTGATCCTAAAGGGGAAGATTCGGAACGCCATTTAAAATGGCATATTTCCGTTTCAACTCCTGATAATTGATATTATGATTAATCCTTCTCTCTCGTCATAGTTTGTAACCTTTCATTTTTTTCTCTATTCCTAGTTAGTTAGATATTTCCTTCTTATTCGTCGTTCCTTTCGTACTAACATTAGTGAATGTTACAAGCCCGTATTAATAAAACCCTTTTAAAAAATAATATATATTTTAAAGATTTTCTCGAAGCTATGATTTTAGTAGTTGAAGTTCAGTATTGTTATTCTACCATCAGATAAGATAGAATTACATGTATTAAAAAAGCACTTATGTCATATTTCGAGAAATTATGAATCCAATGAAATGAAATGCAATTTTTTCACAGTTTATAAACAAATCTTCGATTTTAGCATGGTATAATGCATAGTTAGTCGTTTTTGACATATTTTTCTACTTAAATCAACATATTCATAACTTTTGTCATTTTAAAAAGGTTCGTAAACGGTTGTGACAGAAAGTAAAGTTTCAGAGTTGTGAGACTACTAATTTCGATTTTAAGAAAAACCAGTTACAGGTGTTACCAAACACTAGTTTGGTTTTCAGAAAATTTTAATTTTTTTTTTATTTTTTATTTTTTATTTTTATTTATTTTATTTTTTTAGAAAAAATTAGTGTTGTAATTGGTTTCCCTGTTACTAGAATGGTTTCAATTATATTTATGTCAGAGTATGAGTATGCATTAATTTTGTTTCATTTATTTAATGCACCGAGTGTATGTGTATGTTTCTTCAGAAATACTTTCATAAACGATTAAGTTATTAACATAAATCTAATTCATTTACCTCAATTGAAATTCTATGGTTTTTATTTTATAATGTATTGCTCCGTGTCAGTCCTCTGAATGTATGTACATTTAGTGTTACTGTATTGTAAACAAGTGTCTTGATAGGAACATTTTTGTTTTATGGTTGACAGTGATGTAAAATATGAGTAAAAAGTAGGAAGAACTGAAAGAAGAATTTATTTGGTATTTCTGAAAGTTTTACTACAATGTACATTGCAATGAGTTTAAGAAGCTCCTCCTGATATATTAAGTAATATGTTTCAAGTTTACGACTTACTGAAGATAACTACACTAGTATTTGAACTTTATGATCTGAAACTGGAATAATTTTCATTTGCAACTATATCATACCCAGAGGTATGAGTGTAAACGCTTGATGGTAATGAGCTGGTTGATATAAATTGAAGTGTATATGACTATAATTACATCAAATTTTCTTTTAGGCGCCCAATTATAAAAAAGTAAATGTTTATAATGATTACAACTATCAGTGTCATGAGGCATAGGTATGTCTGTAATTCGACAATTCTCTCCACTACTTGTAGGATGTCATCGATTCGTGGGGCACAAAAATTATGAATAGTTGCAATTATCATTTTTGGAAATTCATTATAATCACTTTTGAACAATGATAATAATATAAATATAAACAAGGAAAAGTACAAGCAATATAAAGAGAGTATTTACTTACGTCATGGAGAAAGAAGGCAGAGAATTGTATTTTATCAAAAGTAGTAAGTCAGATAATGCGAATGAATTGTCCGTGGAGGAATCAGTAAGGCATAATTTCATTAACAAAGAAATCTGTACAGAAATTCATCGTTCCACAGTCAGTGCCACCTATGCTATTACAAATGTAGAAAATTAAGATGTGAGCGAGGATAAAACCTGAAGAGGAGCCACCACTATTTTGACTAAGGATAATGTAATCCCAACCAATGATAGTACTGGTAGAGCAAGCCTTGAGTAATATTTTTTTTTTTTCAGTATTAATGAAATAAATAAACAGACGAATGCTAATTTGACATTCTTGATCAAAATTCTAATGAACTGAGAACTGACGCTAGTGCTAAACTTGATATACTCGGACAAAATTCAAGTGAGTTTAGAGCTGACTTTGCCTGTACTGACAGTAGCATCGAAACATTTGAAAATGAGTTCGCAGAAATTAAAGTTTCACTAGCAGTAAAGATTTCAAATTTTGACTCTAAGGTTTACGAACTCGGTGATAAGTTCGACGAGCTGTTTCACCGGGCAGAATACACTAAAGTTTCTATTCAAAATTCAATTGCTAATGTGCAGAGAAAAATCGATTCTAATGCAGACATATTGACATACACACTGAAAAATACGAGAAAAGAATTATCTGAACATTTATATACCTTAGGGACTCGTATTGCCAGTTTCGAAACCCGACCTAGCTCCCAAATGTTGCTAATACAGACTTAATACAACATAACGAACCCTAGATAGAATCATTTCACAGGCACATCGATTCTCGACTAGCGCAAACTGAAAAGGCTAATCACGAAAATACTTCAATATTAGAAAGTAAGTTCCAGAGGGTTGATGCCAAAATAAACAGCACTGACTGCTGCATGGGGAATGTAAGAGACAGTACCAGTACAAACTAACAGAGACAATCTCTAATATGGTAATAAGGTCTGCAGATCCACCTGGTATAGTTCCTGATGTATAACTAGCACCACTAACTTTTCTTGGCACACCTGCAGCTCACACATCTGTTGCTTTCTTTCATCATCCTGCAAAGCAGTGGGCAGAAGGCATGGCCACTTTCCCAGGAAAATTGTATGAAAATCTTGTAACGTAAATTAATTAATAATAATAATATGCACATTTATTCATTCTCACAGATACAGACATATTGAGACGTCTAAGTCTAAGTTTGAAGTCCTTGGCATATTACTCGTGGTGTGTGACCAAAGAAAAGATAACAACGTGTGGTTATTTCAAAACACAATTTTTGGGATATTTTTGGAGTGTCAATGTACAAGGGATATTTAAGGGCTCGCTTACGTCTTGAGAAATTTGAGGGGCAGAACACTAGATTAACATTTTTAATTACATGTACTTACGAAAGGACGAGTCATCCCACTGCGCCAATGAATTACTGAATTTATTGAAGCCATTATTTCTAAACTACATTTCACTACCAGTTACAATGGTCTATTAGATAAGTTTATACAATAGAAGAATTTCGACAGCAACTGGTAAAGATGGATCAACTAGATAGAGCATCCAGAAAGAAACCCAAAGTATTTGACAGAGAATTTACGGAGTGAAATGCACTACTTTACCAGGGTAACCATCGAAACTGAAACCAAGAGTGCATTCAGAAAATTGGAGATACGATGACTACTGCCAGAAAGAAGGTAGCTTTCGGAAGATCATATAACTGTGATAACAAACCTTTCCTGGATATGAGAGGTATCAAAACCAAAACCGATACAGGTACCGAAATGAACAGAAGACGAAACAGAATGCACCTCAAAATCGAGTACCCCATTACGGAGACCTCGCTAACATAGATTTTTCTCAACCACCACCTATGTGTCACACAAAGCAATCTGTAAGAATCTGTAGTAACACTCCAACTGCTGACAAGAGTTATTTTCAGAGGAATGAAACCCATAACACATTTACTAATTTTGTAGAAGCTAAAAGAAGAAATCAAATTGAAGTTTAATCTAGTACTGAAACTAACGTAAATGCAGATGCTTTTGTAACTACACAATTTTTTGCTGTTATGTAAATGATTATGTTGCTACTATGCAATGACTCATAGTTCAATCAAATAAATTCCCTAATTTCGTGGCATTGAAGTCTTCATAAATGATACCAACCAAATTGTTACCTCAAATAGAAATGGAAGAAGAACCATTTGTTGAAGATGGGATCAGAAAGGGAACGCTGCTACTATTCAAATCAAGGTTATGCTCAGTACATGAAATTCTGAAGGACATTTCATAATTGTATCATTTGTTCATGAGAATTGTTTTGTACTAGCGGATGAGGAATGAAAAATTGTAGGCAAGATCAATGTAACTCAATTACGACTTTATAAGCAACCCAGTCTGAAAGTAAAAAAAATACTTCGGCTTTAAGAAATAATACATTTTAATGACGCTGGTTTTAATCTATGCATGTGAATAATAATAAAATGTAACTCCGATGCTTAGCTACACCTGCAAAGAAGCACAGCGAAATGTCGACACATGTCTATGACCATTATTGTAATTGAAGATTATGTCAAGTATGCATGTCGAAAGGTTTTATGTTGTCAGCATATTATATGTTGTGTGTATAACGTTTCTTACAATGTTGCTATTGCTGTGTTGTACGTCAAATGTTAATGTTGCATCGAATGTGTGTTATATAGCCTTACACATGTCTGTGTGGCTACTGAACTTCTGTAAGATTCATTGCATCCTATTTAGAAATTATTATTTCACTTAAAAAGAATAACTTTAGGTTTACAGGCCATCAAATTTAAAAGTAATAATGAAAAATTGACATGTGAAGTACAGCGCACAAAAAAAACTGAAAATATTAACACAAGTTATAGTATGAAATTAAGCATATTAATAAAAACACGCATACACACGCATTATATGTACACAAATTAATTTTAAATTTAGAATTACAAAATAAATTATTTTTATTTTACACAATCAACAGGAACAATTTTATTTACCGAATATATTACAGAAATTCCTCAACATACAAACAAGTGTTCAGCCAATTTTGTTACTAGGATAAAAGCATCCACCCGGAAAATGTTACATACACGAACCTTGAAGCGGAAAGAAATAGAGTGCCTAACATTAAACGTCAATGTCCTTGCTAAGGTAGGTACACAAAGAAAAAAAATATACATAGAAAGTTAACATTTCTAAATTGTCTTCGTGGCAGGTATGATATAGTTAATGAGCATTTTTAAATATTAAACAGTCATTCGTATCGTATTAAAGAAAATTATTAGCCTTCAGGCCTTCGAACTGTATGGGAAATATTATTCCAGATGTAACTTTTATAAAAATAAGTTAGAAATGTGGCTGCACAATAAATAAGTTATTGAAATGCCTTCAGGGCCAGTTATACCAATAGAGGAGATCAGTACAGTCATTAACTAGCTTATTAACATTTAATACCATAAATTATGAACAGCTTTACAAATTATTAAACTCGATCAAAAATGGTGTTTAAAAATATTTCATTTTCATAGAGCATACTAAATTATGTTATTTTCATTGGTGTGTACAAATTGAGCAAACGTGTTTAATTCTCGCAATTCCAAATGAAAATTGCTAACGCTTTTAACTCTACATTAATTGACAGATAACAATGAAACTTTGGTAGTGTGATCTCCAAGTTCCATAAATCATTTGCTATTTAACAATTTTAAATAAATTAAAAACGATATATTACAATTTAATATTTAATTTCTTTCACTATTAAATTATATATGACACCCCAATTAGTATTTTCGTGCATACGTTAACATTGTCAAGATATTCAGCTTTGAATATGCTGTATTTTCAAACGTAACTGTAAATATATACCTACCGAATACATGCTCTTATTGGCTAACACGTTATAACGAAGTAGGAGAGCCAATGATTAGACGCCGCCCACGTTCCACGTTAGTGTTGTAAGTTCACTCAAACTGAAGGTACCTACTTGCCGAATACATTACAGTTGATCATTTCGAATGAGACCTGCCAACCACCAGAATATCGGCCAATCACGGGTGCCTTGAACTCGCGTATTGGATAGGCCGGCGGATCATTGCCGACAAAAAGGAACAACATGCACAGTAGGCAGTGCAATACACAGATACACAAATTCTGAACCAATATCTTATAAAGTTACCAACATTAAAGTATGTGCATTAGCAATTTTTAGTTAGTTTATTTAGTGGCTGTTTACAGGTTAGATTGTTAGATTCAAATATCTTGTCTGCGAAGCAATGCAAGCGAGCATAGGTTGTGCACAGGTAGAGACAAATGGGCCTAGGTCTTACCTAGTTTTGGAGAGAACCTTCGAGCGGAGACATAAATATTTAAGGTAAAATAGGTGTATATATTTGAAACAATTATTTTATTTGTCCGTCAACTGTGGTAGAAATATAACATTTTCAGGATCCGTCATTAGCTCAGTTACATAACTGAGCTCTATAGAAAATTTACTTAATGTCAGCACATGTCTATGAATGCAGAGCATGAAAGTCATTCCATTAAAAACTGATTTCAGGAAAAATTATTAACCCCCTTTACTGAAGTTTGTTCATAAATTGAAAGTTAACAAAAATACAGAAAATAAAAAATAAAACACTACAGAGTTTGTCATGCTTAGATTGCAGTATGTAGTCTCTTTATCAAATACACGATAACTGTCATTAGCGCTGTCTTCACTTCAGCACGTCGCAACTTTGATCTTAATATGTTTACGTACTGTACACTGTTGAAATATGCTTCGTATGTATTTATTTCAGTATCTAGACATTTCTTACGGGTTGAACAAATTCAAAACCAAAATTTTGAGCTCTGGTACTGTTTTCTTGTATTCTTAGTTATGGATCACAGCAAAACAGAAACATCAATTGTAAAATAGTGTTCAGAATGTTATGGTGAATAATTTCATATAATCTGGATACCGAAGAAAAATATGAAGACTTAAAATGTTCACTTTGTTCTAATATTTTTTTCCTTAACAAATAAATAAAATAAAAAATTTGTTAATGAGAATGTTTTTTTGTTATTGAAGATAGATGGGGGACCAATGTGAGTGAGTTCTTCAAATGAAATGAACCTAATTTTAAAAGCAACACTATTGTAATTCGTTCAAACGTTCTCTTGTTTAGAGCCGTGTAAAGCACTGTGTACCACGAGATGTATGCACACAATCTTTTAAAATGTACTAATATGACATTGACTAGCAACAATACATACATACATATATATATATATATATATATATATATATATATATATATATATATATATATATATATATATATATATATATATATATATATATATATAT